>VOMN01039865.1:0-19837 GCA_014899125.1 Orchestia grillus
TCCAAAAAATATTCTGTATATCCATTTTGCAACAGAATAGGTTAAACGCATCAAAATACTTGGAAATTACTTTAATAACGTTGAAAATTGAAATTTTCCATACGTTTCCGATGTAACGGGTGGCGTAACCCAGGTACGAGTGTATGTGTGTGTTGAAATGAGTTCTGAAATTTCTACAGGATCATAAATTTTTCCTGAAAATTTTGTACGGGATAAACATGAACACACGCACACACATGAACACACACATATGAACACACACACATGAACACACACACATATACCTTGGATACCTTGGAGATGTTTGGGTCTTCAAACCCTGGCCACACTGGGGTGCCGCCTGTTTTGTACTCTTGCATCAGTGAGCTGTTGAATGAGGCCATATAAGGGACTGTTTGGAGAAACTTGTCCAGCTTCTTTTTGAAGACGTCCAGGGAACCATCGCACTCTCTCAGATCTCAGGGCAGAGAGTTGAAGAGTCTGGGTCCCATTACGGAGAAGGACTGTTCATGTCTAGTCTGAACGCTGCCAGCCGCCCTCGCATTGAACGTTGGCACAACACACATCTTGCCGAAACGAATGTGCTGCTTTGTGTGCAGCCTTATGGTCTCGTTTTTGAAGTCGGGTACCAATCCATGAATCGTTTCCCACGTGCAGTTTATAAGATATCTCTCCCTTCTTCGCTGGAGAGAATATAGTTGGATAAATTTCAGGCGTTCCTAGTAATCCAGATGCTGAACCTCGCGAATCTTTGGAGTGAAACTTCGTTGTACACTTTACAGCTTTACGTCCACAAGTATGTACAAATGTACATTAGTGTACAGAAATGCACATCGATATACGCAAGTCTTCCGGAATTTGTGTAAACGTACATACTGGTGTACGTAAACGTAGAGGGATGGACACAAAGCACTTCTGTGTACGCAAATGTACATTGACAAGATAAAAGTACGAGCACACTTTTTTCAAAGAAGAAATAAATAAAACATGAGCATGTGCATGCATGTCAACCATCTCTTTATACATAAACACATCTGCGTAGAAATACGAAAAACAGCTAAAAAGGTTTTAGGGAAATGGTCTAAAAAGTTCATTTTTCATAATACCATTAATATTTTTCTGCTTGGGATGCATTATTATCTGTGCACGTTTGTTGAACACGTTGCCGCAGGTGAATTCCATGTTTGGGCATAGAATTGGTCGGGCACCTCAGAATATAGAATAAATCTGAGAGCTGTCTTCTGCCATTTGCGCCGCCCCTAGCGGAGGGGCGGCGCAGAAAAGTGTTGCCACGTCGCGGTCTCTCGCTAAAGTTCTGATTAGAAACCGTGTAATTAAATATTGCATTAAGTATCGCAAATTTAGGAAACTAATAAATACGTCTCTGTGTTGCTGGTGTACCAAGGATGATAAAGATTCAAGTACCACGAGCGCCAGCCGACGTGTGTTGTAAATGAATCGGAGGTATTCGGAATGTGTTGTTAAAAAGGTATTCAGAATATGTTGTAAAAAAGGCATTCAGAATATGTTGTAAAAAAGCATTCAGAATATGTTGTGAGAAAGGCATTCAGAATATATTGTTAAAAAGGTATTCAGAATATGATGTGAAAAAGGTATTCAGTATATGTTGTAAAAAATATATTCGGAATATGTTGTTAAAAAGGTATTCAGAACATGTTGTTAAAAAGGTATTCAGAACATGTTGTTAAAAAGGTATTAGTGGAAGTAGTAATACAAGTAGTAGTAGCAGTAGAAGTAGTAATAGAAGTATTAGTAGTAGAAGTAGTAATAGAAGGTATTAGTAGAAGTAGTAATAGTAGAAGTAGTAGTAGAAGTAGTAATAGTAACAGTTGTAAGGATAAACCATTTAGTATAAACCTTGGTGAACGGAGGACAAGGTGTGTTCCTATACAAGATTCCCTGCGCATTGAAATAGCAAATTAAGAAGGAAAAGGAAGAAAAGTACAGAATCATCAGCGAAGGAGGCATGGAAATAGAAAAAAACAAACTGGACACGAAAAGTAGAAGTCCCGAAGGCCCCGCTAAAGCTGAGGTAACCTAACAGTGTACCCGCAGCATACGATAGACCAATCTAACTAACCGTGTTGCTTATGGCCTATTCTATGGCCCCCTAGAGCCAGAATAACTTAGGATTTTATTCACGATTTGATAATAATCAACGCTTGAAATTATTGATAATCGACGCATAAACTCGGTTGATGATATAGTTTACAATTCAGTGATGTTCAAAGCATGAAATTAATTTATTATTTATTTTACGAAGAAAGGTTAAACCTTTATTCCGTAACTGGTATGCTTCGCTACGTACAGTATGTATACATACGTGAAAATGTGAAGACTTCGTTCCAAGTCTCCTACCGAGGTAGTTTTAATATATCTCAACTTTAAACACCCAGAAATTAAATTTACTCAAAAAGACTACGCATCATTCATGGATGAGCAAAGTTTATTTCACTCACTCATGAGAAACATTTTTTTACGCTACCGAGTGGGACGGCTTATTGAAAGCATTTTGTGGCATTTGCTGCCTAATTCAGGAGGGACGAAGCCCAAGAGGATTGCATTCGCGACGAAGATTCCTGTACACAGAGCGCCTGAAGACTTCGGACACGTTTTCTCTTCGAATTGGAACGAAATTGACGGCTTGGATTGCTCTTAAGATCGATTAGGTAGCTTAAAGCGTCAAGAAATTTATTCTTTTCATTATATCATTTCAGGTGAATTTTTAAAGTTAATTTCATCATTTAACAATGAGCAAACGTAACGATATCTTTGAGCTACACCGAGCGGGAAATTTAATTCCTGGAAGTATTCCGCTCATATGAGTGGCCAAATCAATTCGCGATTACGTTAGGAATTGGGAATAGATAGCAATTACTGAAGAATGTCCTCAACGCGGTAGACTGTAATCTGTTTGTACCCAGAAAGTCATCAAAACCGTCCAAAAAAAGATTAGCAGCTAAAAGAGGTCATTAGAAAAACGATAAATCGAATGGATGCAAGTGAAACTGTGAGAATCATCGTTAGAAGCAAACTCTAGCTACTTCTATCTTCTTTCAAAATGACAGAGCGTCAACAACTCACGAATCTCCAAAGACAAAAAGACTTAACAGAGAAAGATTTTCCTATCAACAACCTACAGAGATGGCAGGCATGCAGGAGAAGTCAATGTTTCTGAGAAAAATTTGTTCGTAGTTGAGGACTCATTCATTTGTCAGAATGGCAGGGTTTTTGTGAAGAGATTGGAATATATCACGGATGCTATAATAACGGTCTCTGGTTGGCAAAATCCAGCCTCTGTCATGGTAGGGCAGAAATATTAAAAAATTAAGCTAAAATGAAGAAGTACTTCAAAGAGCAGTTGTTCATCTGACATCAAAATGGTGCACCTTCCCACACGCCAAATAATACTCAAGAGTGTTATATTCATTTTCCAAGGTTTTGGAGCAAAGAAATGTGACCTCCTTCTTCTCTTGATTTAATTCTATAAACTTTTATGCGTAGCTAAAGTTGGAAGCGGAAGCTTGCGCTTCTTTTCGGACAATGGGTCACAACAGCACAACAAATTCCTGGAGCGTGAAGTGCGAATGGGTCACAACAGCACGAGAAATGATGCATGGCACTGAAGGATTCTAGAGGGAAACTTGACGGGGCAATTCAGACTGGAGGTGGGTGCCTAGGAAAATAATGTGGGTGACTGTTTTGAACAATTATAATATAACATTCTCATTCTGCTTGTGGATTTATAGGTTGTTTTTAATGAAGCTAACAACATTTTGTTCGGTTCGAAGGTTTTTATCTCCCCAATGACAGAAAATTATTCATGATACATAATGATAGAACATATTCCACGCAAATATAAGTGCAGTACACGCATAAACTACATACTCAACAAATGTATTGTGTGTAACAAAATTTATTTTGTAAAATATACCCCTTACAAGAATTTATGTACCCGTATGAAACTAACAAACTCTAAGGATTCGTACAATATTGTACATATAATTTTGAAAAAGAAAGAAAGAAAAACCGTATTTGCCGAAATCAGTCACATACCGACCGTAAAACCTTAGAGTTTTCATTCAGTAAAATTTCAGCCTTAAAATTTTCTAGTGGAAGTCACGTTGAAACTTTAAATTGTAATTCATATTTTTATGCTATGATCATTAAGCGTACACCTTAAAATAAAAATTACACTGCAAAGATAGCCTAATCCAGCTTAGATTCTCTTATAAACAAGATAAAGCGCAAAAATGATAACAAAGAAGTCATGATTTATACGAAATATCGTGAGCCTTTGCACAGCTTAATACTGGTACTTACTGAAAACACCAATAATGACACATATGAATGCAAGACATCTGTTTTTCACTAAGTTTGAAACAATGAGATATCAATATTTTAAAATATTTTGAAATAGGGGAGTATTGTATCAAGTTTTTTAAAGGTTCCACACCTACTAACTCTTGCACGACGTTAGATGGACAAGAAAACTAAATGCATATTCTGAAACACTGGTTTTAGCTCGGAAACGGAGCTCTTAGTTTTGAGACAATGGTCTTAGCTATGAGATGGTGGTCTTAGCTCTGAGACAGCGCTCTTAGCCGGTACGTACAAACTCTGTTCATGATTACAGAGCAAACATCTTAGGGTGAGTGACGCTAATGCAAATTTAGAGGCTGAGATTGGAAACATGTTCAAATATCCATGCATATATACACTGATATGCGCACGTGTGCGTTATTGATGAGACTCACAATAACAAAATACTTTTTCTTTGGAATCGTTTGTGACCGGAATTTTATTTAGGATCAGAGGAAGATTATTCAATACAGCCAGGCTCCTGGGATTGACGGAGCTTTTTGCCCTACGTTGGATGACCGGTAGCTTAGAATGACATAATTTCCCCCATTCAATTTTTTATTTACAGCTTTGGGAGGCAGGAATTTTACAATTGTTGCATTGCTCTGAGGGAGATATAAAGAGGAGAAAACATATCGTGCTTTACCGCTGCATGATCACATTTCTTAGAATTACCATTAAAAACAACCCTGGCAGCAAAATTTATGCATTTTTGTAACTGTTTCTGAAGAAGTTTAGGTATATCCCCTCACACCAAACTTCAGTAGTCGAAACGTGATAATACGAGAAATTAAATTGCTAATAATGTTTTTTTGTCTTACACATTCGTTACCCGATGAAAAAACATCGAGGTTCCGTTTATTACTTTACATGTTCTTCTACATGGGTTTTAAAGGTCATGTTTTGGTCAAACCACACTCCGAGATTATTTTACTTCATCTTCAGGCTCTATTCCCTCGTTTCCAAGAGTCAGAGTAAGCTTAGGTAGCTATTTTCTTGCACCTTCAGAGCCAAAAATGATTAATTTCGTTTTACGTGCGTTAAGTTTGAGGTCATTTTGGTCGTACCATGATTTTAAGCTGTTCGAAAGGTTTTCAGCGATTGCTTTAGTTTCCAGCATTTTGTGTGGATTACTTTTTATTGCGATTTGGATATCATCCGCATACGTCGAGATTCTTGTGTCCGGGGGCATTGATGGGAAGTCATTTAACAGAAGTCAACAGAAGAGGGCAGAGGATTGATCCTTGAGGAACCCAAAAATCATTACTGATAAAGGCTGATGTTGAGTTTTTCAAGAAAATAGCATGGGATCTTTTTGATAAACAGCCCTCAAGCCACGGGATGTCTACTTCTAGGTTCAAGATCTTCTGCATAAGCTGTCTGTGTTAAACTCTCGTGTGGAGGCGTTTTATAAACATTTTTGAGATGACTCCAAAGAAAAAAATCGCACGGAGTCAGATCGGGACTCCAAGATGGCCATTCTACCGCATGCCTAACTGCAACTACAAGAGTCCCGAAAACTTCCGTTAAAGTGTTCTTCGCATGAATATTTCTGTGGCATGGAGTCCGTCTTGCATCCTCTACGATTGTAAAAACTCATGATTCTAAAAAATTGTAATTGTTTTCTTTAATGTACTCAGGAATACCCTCACGCAATGACGAAAAAACGACTCTCACTTATCGTTCATCTGTTCGTGAATTCTCCCATAAATGCTGAATGATTTTACCTGATGAAAATACATTGAATGGCGGTAAGAATGAGATCATATAGAAGTTTCCAAGGCTATTAGTCACGGATTTATAAATACTTAAAAATACACAGTTTTAGGTAAACTAGCTTGTAAATATATATTTACGGATACATAAGTATCCGTGTATATATTTAGGGATTTTAATTATACTACTAGTGTTCTGTGACCACCATCACTGCCACTGCTGCTACCTACTGCACATTATGCGGAGGCGAGAGATGAAAGCACCAGATTCTGAATAATAACCTACAATATATATATATATATATATATATATATGTGTGTCTCGAATTAGGTTGAATCCAAGCAAGAGGCTGCCACAGCATTTTCGAATAATATTCAATCTACGAATTTCTAATAACCTTATCGAGAAAAATCCTGTCTTCGTTCTAGATCGCGTTTTCACTTATTTTTCACCAAACTTTTCTCACCTAAAATGTGAGATGAGCTTACTTGTATGTGCATGTGCAATGTACAGGGTAACCAAAAATGTTCTGTCCGTTTGTTGACCAGGCATTGAATAAAGTTGAAATTTACATGTAATGCGTGTAGCAATTTTTTCAGATTTGGACAGCCAAAAGTAGGAACATTAAACGTTATAAAAATACCCTAACCGTGCATAGCCATCAGTTTTAAGCCGGACAGCAGTGGAGAAGGATGGTAGTGTCTACTGATCTCGTTCGGGGCTGTTTGCTTCACGACTTTAAAATGAGCTTATCAGCAGCTGCATCAAGTCGCCGCATATGTCAAGCGTTTGGGGATAGTGCTCTGGATGAACGCACTTACAACAATCGGAACGTCTGCAACAGGCATTGTGCCAGAAGGAGCCACCACTGGTGAATCACAAACGTGTGCTGTTCCTCCTTGACAACGCCAGGCCGCCTGCCACGGGAGTGTCAGGAATACCATACAACAACTTGGGTGGGAGACTTTGTGCCATCCACCTTATTCATCTGATTACCACCTCTTCCACTCCTTGGATAATCATCTTCGTGGGAAATCCTTCACCAATGAAGCAGACTTGCGTCAAACCCTCACGGATTTCTTCGCCTCCAAAACTCTCGAGTTTTACCGCAAGGGGATTGATCAACTGGAACCACGTTGGCAGAAGGTGCTGAATGTCGATAGCGATTACTTCGAAGACTAAATATAAGTTACACATACTGTGAAGCGTTTTCTTTTTTTCCTTCATAAAAGGACATAACTTTTTGAGTCACCTCTTGATATAATTCTCAGCGCTTGTACTCTCTCTCCTAAAAGATCCGACCTCGCCCGAGTGTTCGGGAGACGTCATAAAGAGCTTCAGGTCGCCGTCCCTTACGCGGCCGGAGTCTCTCGGTTCCAACTGCGATAATGACAGGAATTATACAAAAAAATGCGCTGCACTTCCACCTACCACAGAACTTTCTTCTGGCCGAGCTCCGTGGCCCATCTCACCCAAAATTTTACTATTTTTAATGAGATGTTAAAAGAGACGACATACCCCTCCCATTTCTAACTTTGAATTATTGGCTCTCGTGCAACTTGAGAGATAAAAATAGCTCGTGCAATGTATATAATTTTCATGGAAGCAATTCCCAACACAATTTCCCTATCTTCCCTAAGTCCGCAGCTGCATTGGTCATCGATCGCGCATAAGTATAAGGTGACCAGCTGCGTAGGTGGAGGGTGCCCTGCCCGATAAGTTCAGTATTGGCCGAACGTAGTGTGACCAGCCAGCCTTAATAGGAGTGCGCTCTATACCGAGGCAACTTCCCTGTCTAATTGAGAGCGGTCAGATGGATCGTTCACTTGCATGGTATGCAAAAGGTGGATCGTTTTAAGCATTCACACAAATTCACTCGAATGTCGGATGGATATTGAACTATGAGAAGCGAGGCAACGATAAAGGTACGCGGGGCACATTGGGTCAGAGAGCGGTATCGTTCTGCGTTCGTGATTTAGGTTCTACTTTCTACGTCTCTGCCCGCAAAAGTAGTTGGCACGCAAGCAAAAGTAGTGCTGCCTATACAAAATTTGGTAGATTTTTTCTACTTTTATTGTTTTTTTTCGTCATAAGTTACCGTTTTTCTGTGTCACCCTGCACTTGGTATAAGACGAAGGACTTCAATAAGATTTTAGTCATTCGTTTTTTACGAAACGTGTGGCCAAGTGCGCGGCTGGTTCAAGGAGACCGCCTCTAAAAATGTATCTTTCAATTTTTCTGCACAGTTGGGAAGAGATTAGTAGCTGCAATTAGGTAATATGATGTGAGACTCATTTCCCTTCTCTTGCTTTTATAATTAATTCGTCGTATGACAAACGATGTCCATTTTTACGGATGCGCCATCACGTACTTGGAGATTTAGTGAACCAGGAGTGTGTCCAAATTTTTTTTTCCTGAAATAGCACCGGAAATTTTCAGCCATTATAACAGTGCAAATTTGTATAAAGTTTGTTCCAGGATTCACTCTGAGAAATTTCTATGTTGCGCACATGTCGCGGACCTTCCAGAAATTGGTGCATGTATTTGCCAGCATTCATCTTCAATTAAAATAGATTAGAATAATGTAAAGATAAGAATAGAATAAAAAAAAGAAAATTCCGAGGGTCTCAAGTCCCATGCCGTCAGACGCAATCACGCACAGGCACCCAAGAACACATGAAATAGGCGGGCAGGAGTAGTCAAAGAAGAGGTAGCATTACTACCGCCTGTGTACTGTGGCCACCATCACTACCGCAACTAGCCAGCCCATCTTAGTTAGAAGGGAAGCAAGAAAAAAAGAAAAAAGAAAGGAAGAACAAATGAATGAAGAATAAAAGAAAGATTTCAGCAGAAAAAAACGTAGATTCTGAACAAATAAACCATCACCTTAGCAGAGAACTCCGGAGCAAATAAGAAATATATATAAAAGACTTTCGACGTTCAACGAGCAATAAGACTAAATGCACGTTCGCAGAATTGCCTTCTGGAGAAACACTTTCACCTTTCGAGTGCTGAATATATTGATAGCTTTGAAAATTAATTCGTTATGTTTTTGATGCCTGGCTGAGCGTATCGAAAAGTTTTAAGGATTTAAGTCCAACTATTAAGTCCAACTCAATGCTAGTCCTGAAACCCAGGATTCCTCGGGCTGATCTGCGAGCTCCCGCCTCAACTGAGTGCCCTCGGTCAGGCCGCTCGTCCCCAACTCAGAATGAGGCACCGGACTTGCCGCGGCGGGCTGAGGGCTCCGGTGGGTAGAGCACTGCTCCTCAGCGAGGTTGCCGGCGGCCGCCATCGTAGGCACTCGCCTCACGAAATGGATGGAGAAAGAAAAAAAAGAAGTAACAAAAGAACAAACGGAAGAAAAAGAAATAAAGGAAAAAGGGAGCAGTAAAGAAGGAAGAGAAAGAAAGAACAAAATAACGAGAGAAATAACGAAAGAAGAACTAAGGAAGAAAAACATAACTATAGAAAGAAAGAAAAATGTTCATTCGGAAATCAGTCTGGAATTAGACAGATCTCAAACGCACGGGGCGACTCAGTTTTTCAATAAATACGACCACAACCTTAAAAATAAGTGTGGAGGTTATTTGAGACACGATTCGATCTTTAGTTCACGAGCCTATCGTAGAGCGTGGAGAGATGATTAACCTGTTAATTAAGTTAAATGTGAATTAAAACAAGGGTTCTTCCATGGGGGAGGAGAGAGGGAGAGCCCGTTTAAAGGTCCTTTAAAAATTAACTTTTCTCAATTTACCCCAACAGAGCTGACGTGCAGCAGAACGCTGTTGTTCAACGCTTTGCATTTACTGACGCGTGAGTGACGTGGGGAACGAGGTGGGGAACGTGGTGGGGCTAACGTGGTGAGGAACGTGGTGAGGAACGTGGTGAGGAACGTGGTGAGGAACGTGGTGGGGAACGTGGTGAGGAACGTGGTGGGGAACTTGGTGGGGAACGTGGTGGGTAGCGTGGTGGGGAACGTGGTGGGGAACGTGGTGGGTAGCGTGGTGGGGAATGTGGTGGGGAACGTGGAGGGGCTTACAAGCTTCCACTCCCCAAAGAGCCCTCCGTGGTGCAGCGAAAATCCGTCTGCACCACCAGGTGTCGGATTTTTGTCTACCATGCGAGTGCCTCCTTATTTTGTCTACCCTGCGAGTGCCTCCTTATTTTGTCTACCATGCGAGTGCCTCCTTATTTTGTCTACCATGCAAGTGCCTCCTTATTTCTTGGATGAATGAAATGCTGCGTGAACGCTCCATCTTTGATGCCCCTGGGGGGCTGTTCAAGTTAGTTTGGAACGAAACAATGCGAGATTGAGCCTATACTCGATTATTGTCACTAAACTGGATTACTACAACAAAACTGGATATTATGACTAAACTGGATTATTACAACAAAACTAGATATTACGGCTGAACTAATACTAAGACTAAACTGGATATTTCGACAAAACTGAATCGTTTCTAATATTCTTTAGGAATGACAGTGGTGGTTGGAAAACAAATTTTACCGGAGTTATAAGAACTTCAGTTGAAACTGAGTATTGATTCTCAATACAGTTGCCGCTTGTATCAGTGATGTAAAACGGGGAATAAGTGGTCCAAAATAATGCCGTATCTATAGCTATAGGTAACGCCGCAAAATGTTTTCAAAAAGAGCGATACACCCGACAACCTACACAAAAGAAAGATATATCTAATTTTCGGAATGGCACCCTGAGATCGACCAAGTTGGGGATGATCAGGTACCGTTAATGTTCCCAAGTCCGTCGGAACATGGTGCATTGATGCGAGCTTCAACTGCGCATTTGTCGAGACAGAATTCGATGATGAAATACAGGGGGTCCTCCATGGCCATGTTCAAGGCAAAGCTTCACAGGGGAGACTCAAGTCTCAGCTTCGTATTTACGTGGTGTGTTAGAGCTACCAAATTGTGTACAAATGTAGAAACCTATTGATGTATTGACCAAGGAGTCCAAGGGTTAAGATTTTCCACGATTTAAGGGGTGGATTAAATGAACAGGACCAATCGCTCGTTGTAGAGGTTCATGAAAAATTTCCTTTTCTCCAATATTGACGTTCTCTTTACCAATACAGGTTTAATTAATTCAAGGAGTAGTAGCAGCAACAGCAGCGGCAGCAGCAGTAGTGGTAGAAACAGTAGTAGTAGTAGAAGTAACAGTATTAGTAGTAGTAATAGTAGTATGTAGTAGTAGTAGCAGTAGTATGTATCAGTGGTAGTTGTTGGTAGCAGTAGTAACAGAGGCTGTTAGCGCCTCTATATGAGTCAAACTGGTCAGAAATCTTGCTTTCGATTTCATTCACTTCTACAAACGAAATTATTGATCGAGAAGCAATTGAGCTTTTCACCGGCCACAATCGCCGTGGATGGCTCATAATTTGTTCATCACACCTGTACGATCAACGTGAGTGATATAGCGAGCTGGAGCCCAACACTTTCGCTGTCGATGGCCACGTGTTCGGTTCAAGGGCCTTTATGGCTGTGAACGTTCTGCCCCTCTCGCCCGCCCTCGCTCTCGGGCTCTCACCACCTGCAGCACGCAGGTCTGGTCACAATTAAACTTGCCTCAATTCTGACCCCTGTGTAGATTGAAATCACCCATCACCCAAGGTAAAGCAAGCTCAGCTGTTCCATGGAAATTCGGGCTACCGAGGTCATGGGGAATATTTTTTGGAGCCCGATCATGAATACTCGTAATTCTCCTTGGAGATAGTGGAAGTTGTTTTTTATTTAATTTATAAGGTAATAGGAGCTTAACTGAGCGTTGACCTTGGCGAAATGAACACTTGCGATAGAGTGGCTTGATGATTTTGGCTTCAAACGCACGTGGAGTTGGTACGGCACGTGTACAAAATGCAGTCATTGGGTGGATCTACGACTGGAAGAAGTGGCATCATCAATGCGCGCTGACAATTTTTAACGTCGAGTTTTTGTTCTGAAGCGAGACCTGATTTGCGTGATGTCGTGACGGGAAACTGGTCGTTGCTGATTTTAGGGTTTATATTAGAGTCGAAACAATGCATCTCTAGCGAAATGTTACATCGGCTGCATAGTTTCCATAGCTTTCTGAAAAACAGTACCGCACGGCAGTAAGTGCTCACTGACGCTACGTTTGCTAAATTCGATTTGATTTAGAATTTGAACGTAACTCGAGCCCTATCGCTACTTTTAATTTAAGCCTAAGACTACCTACATAGACTTTCAGTGTATGCTTTATTATGAGCACTGTCGTTAGACTATAGAAAATAAAGCAGTATGGAGCCCGTCCAAGAGACGTCTTGTGTTCACTAAGCTGTGTGGGGACTGGCGTTATCATGTTGGAGGACAACTCACTTATTGACGAATAATGGAACTTGATTTTAGACTTAATTTTGATTTAACATTTTTGCATCACCTGATATTTAGTAGGTGATGCACAAATGTTAAACATGAAAACTCAGTACTTCTTTTTTTCACATTTAGTTCATTTTGGAGCTAATTTTTTGAAAGAGAGCAGTGTGCTTTGTTTAACTCTAAAACATGATGAATACTGACGTACAAAAATTAGGTAAGTGGTATACAAAATAAAAACGTAAAATGTGTCATTCAGAAAATTCTCACTGGATGTAGTCATGAGGCGGGCTGTTCTATCCAGCCCGCCCAGGCTACCCAGAGCTGGGCCACAGTTCTTATGATAATCCCTGTGAGACAGAGTACGATTAGTCAATGTCTGAAAACAGTGTACGGAAAACACTCAACTATGGACATCGAATGCTAACTTTACTACTCTCTCTTCTGAAATGAGGTCGGAAGTCATAGGACTGATTTCCGACCTGACTTGACTTAAAATGAAGCGCTTCTATCCTTACTACTACTACTACAACTACTGCTACTACTACTGCTACGACTACTGCTACTACTCCTACTGCTACTACTACTACTACTACTACTGCTACTACTGTTGCCACTACTACTACTACTACTGCTACTACAACTACTACTACTACTACTACTACTACTACTACTGCTACCACTACTGCTACTACTACTACTACTACTACTGCTACTACTACTACTACTACTACCACTCTTCGCATCAGCCCGTGGGAGATCTCCAAACAGGGGAGAAATAAAACACTGTTTGTTCCTTCATGGATTTTTGTCGTGAGAAGGAAATGTAGTAAGCGCGTGCCTCAAAATGATGCGTTTGTCTGGTTCCATAAATAAATACAACTCACAATAACTCACAATACCTCATAATTCTCCACTTCAGAATTTCCCATTTCATACTTTTATTTCATTATTTCAACATTCCACGTAATTTCCTATTTTGCCTCGTTCCATAGATAAAAGTAATGCAAATTTTCCCGTAATTTAACGTTTCACGGGATCAATTACGGTAAAAAAAGATCAATTTTAACGCACATCTTTTGTTTTGTGCATAGGGGCGTCAGTGAATGGATTGTTGAACTTGACATGATTGAACATAATGCCAACAATGAAGGCAACACGAGCATGATACAAACACGTAGAGGTTCAGGAGAGCAGCAGGGGCTTGCCATCGTTTTGCAATGGAACAAATTGCAATTTATTACCAGTTTATTCATTGCAAAAAACAATCGGTCGGCTGAAGCGTGACTCCATCATTTGGTGTGCTTGTAACATATCTCACAGCGTGACGTCATCTGGGGGCGAATTAGGGTGGACGCGTCGACAAAACGCCGCTTTATGTTGCATATTTCGAGAATGTTTCAAGTATTCAAGTATTCAAGTTTTAAGTAAGAATGTTTCAAGTATTTAAACACATATCCTCACATCAAAGCATAAACGCCCTCCAAACGAGACTCTCCAAAAGCAGCATTGGACCCTAAAATAACACTCCAAGCAGCGCACCATGAAGAGGTGTTAGGGTGCCCGCACACCAAAAGCGTTAAAGCGAGAGTGCAGGCAAGCGAGAGTGCATGAAAGACTGAAAGACCATCTTCAGCACGCTTGCAATCTCGCGCATGCACGCTTTTGGTGTGTGCACTTGAATGCATTACCGTGTTCTCAAGCCACTCTTGCATTCTCGCATGCCATCTTCTCGCTTTAACGCTTTTGGTGTGCGGGCACCCTTAGCGTCCCCACAGAAGAGGGAACCCATTTGAGGCTTGAGGATGACTTGCGTTTTTCCTGGCATGCCTCGCTAGGTTTTTAATCCACATTTTTTCCTTTGATCTCATCAGTCCTTGAATGAGCGGCCAAGGCCCGCTGACAGACTGCGTGGTGATCTTGTCCGCCGCTTGGCAGGCCAGTTGTTCCTTGACCGCCGCTTGGCAGGACAGTTGTTAGCAGACCGCCGCTTGGCAGGACAGTTGTTAGCAGACCGCCGCTTGGCAGGCCAGCTGCTAGTTGACCGCCGCTTGGCAGGACAGTTGTTAGCTGACCGCCGCTTGGCAGGCCATTGCTGTGACCCATGCCCTTCGTGGGCTGAAATTACGAATGCCAACCGAGAAATGTCCACACGGCCTCCATGTGGTCTACAGCTGGTGGCTGCATGTGGTCTACAGCTGGTGGCTGCATGTGGTCTACAGCTGGTGGCTGCAAAGCTCGTCGAATTTTTTTCCGCTGCTCCACACCCACACGTGCACGGCACTTCACACCCACACGTGCACGGCACTCCACACCCACATTTTTCCTCGATTCCATTCATAATTTCCCATTTATTCGTGACTGAGATTTCTAAACCGAAATTTGTTAACTGAGATTTCTTCACTAAGATTTCTTAATCCAGATTTCTTAACTCTGAAATTTTTTTGTCCTGGATTACAGTCAATTTCCCATTTTTTTTAACTAAGATTGCGTAACTGTAACTAAAATTTTTTATCATGGATTACAGTCACAATTTCCCATTTTTTCAGCCAAGGAAAAAGAGGAGAAAAATAGTACAACGCCTGAGCCTCCAGCGGCCTTCGTTGGACGTGACGTCAGCAACAGCCGCCCTCCACTCGCACGTCGCACCAAACCACGTCTTGAAGGGCGTCTTGAGCTCTTCCTCTTGTTCCCAAGCAGAAGGAGTTGGAAAGCAACATTTAGAGCCAGGAACTCAATTTATGAGGCGCAGCGCAGGGCAGAGATGGCCGCCATTGCTGCGGAGGTCTTGTGCTCTGTGCACGAAATACCGCGCACGAGCTGCATGAAGAACATTAGAGACCTGACGCGTGCCGACGTGCGTTCTTTCACGCGGCACGCGCTGCAAATGGGACGCTGGAGTCCTGCCGTGCGAGCATTTCCTGCGTGCTAAGGTGTACAACATAGCGCAAAGGTGGTAAAAGTGTGCAAGTCTGTCAAAGGTGTAAGAAGATGTAGAAAGACGTACACAGGTGCACAGATTAGAACAAAATTGTGCAAGATGTAGGGAGGGGCAAAAAAGGTGTGCAAGGCTGTATGAAGGTGCAAGAAGGTGTACAAAAGAGTTCAAAGGAGTGCAAACATTCATACAGCAGCACAGCTGGCTGCAGCAGTCTGCTACACGCCAGTACACGCTCGTCCCAAGAGGCCCCAAGGCTCGTACGAGCAACAGTCGCAGCGCGTGAGACGGCGCGTACGCATCGCGCAAGTCATTGGGTACTGAATGACTTGCAAATTTCATTCATAAGGCGCGTAGTAACGAGCTCCGTAAACGTAACGAGCTCTTGTGCCGGGTGAATGAAGCGAGCCCGCTGCACCGCAGGCCACTCGAGGAGGCAGCGCCGGGCGGGACGTGCCCGCATCCCGTCGAAAATGACGGGGCGTGGTACATTAATTCTTGAATTGTATTTTCGCTATGAAGCGTGTAATGGGTTATAAATGTTCTTTATCATTTTACTTGAAATCAACTATTCATAATCAAACTTTGCTAAGAAACGAGCTGTTGGAGAGCATTTATCGAATGAAATATTCAATTTTTTCCGATTATATTCATTCCTTATCATACAACATTCGGTATCCCATCTACCACACAGCCGCACGTCATCGCAGCCCGCAGTAGTACTCCCCCGGGCAACATAAGGGAGGATGAGGGGGACGGAGGGACCCCCCAAGCCAGCACCACACGGTCCTGGGGGACAGAGGNCTCGCGCATTCAAGTCCGCCTCTGCCATCACTCGATGACCAGCAGCCGTCCTTCTACCTGAGTATTTCCATTTGGTTTCCAAGCAGAATGGACTTTTATATATTTTGGTAATAGAATGTACGGAAAATGATTTTAGAGAAATCTCGCTTTCGTTAGCAACTGTCACAGCCTTAGCCTGAATACAATACATAATGAGAATAAGAAAGAATTGCCAACAATGTTAATGAGAAAATTATCGAATACGATGTTTATTGGAAGATTTAAGTAATTCCTTACTTCATATTCAATACGATCACGAAGGTTATAAATAAATGAGCAAATGACTCTGCTCCTTATTTACATTATTAGAGACCAGCAATCGCGCACGGCTCAAAGAGGCGAGGCCAATGCTATCATTTCCTTTAATTAAGATGCTCTATTATTTACTGCAAATCTTGCATGAAATAATATAATTTTCTGCATCACGGATACGGCCTCGCTGATTTGGAATGAAATAAATAAATAGATTAAAGGTATTATTGGGGTACATAAACATACATAAGACTTTTTGCTGGTAGTTTTTCGTGCAAAACCAAGTAGAGCTAATTTATTTTATTTTAAGCATAGCTCGAGGGCAGAATTAATTTGATGGTTATATGGCGTAACAAAATATTCTAGAGCTTGAATCATTAGATGAGTCTCGCACGAGCGACGTTCAAATTCAAAATTTTGGTGCCCACTTTCACACAAATTACGAGCGTTGACCGCCCACGGGTCTGTAGCGCGAGTGGTAGCGCGCTCGTCTCGTAGAGGAGAGGTCTTCGGGTTCAATACCGAGGACGGAGTGCTTCTCTTGGGAAAAGAAGATGAAATTTATAAGGACCAAATCATCTGAGCAGTGAGGCTGCGTGGAGCTTGGTAAGGAAGGCTAGTTGCAGTCCAATGAAGCAGGACCTTTGTTCTTTGTGATCGCTGATCGCTCAAGGTTCACGGAGGACATTCCGAAAAAAAGCTTTCGAGGCAACCAAGCTCCCCCCCCCCTCCTCCCCCTCATTAGCCCCACACATAATCTCTTTAAAAACAAACACTGGCTCAGGTGCACCGGGCTGCTCCAGGTAAGCAGCACCATCGCACAAGATAGCGCACCTCATAATTTACCAGGCAAATACACTCACTTATCTCGAGTAAAGAAGGAGGCCAAATCGGGCACATCAACATCGAACAAGTTTCGTGAAGAAGCTAGGTGCATCACGTGTCGGTCGAGCAAACAATTATAAATTGAATTGGCATCGATACCTACCTGACGCTGAAGTTTGTTTAAGGCTCTCGGTGAACTGGCCAAATGTGCGAGCAGAGATGTGCCCGGGGGGGAACATCAGGCTTGTGTTCAAAGGTCTTGTTCAGGCTTGTGTTCAGCATGCTTGTGTTCAAAGATCTTGTTCAGATTTATGTTCAAAGATTTTGTTTAGGCTTGTGTTCAAAGATCTAGTTCAGGCCTGTGCTCAAAGGAGCGTCATAGCAGCTCTGCAAAAATGACAAAACCGTTGAGTGGGAAGTGGGAATTCAGAGTAGTAGTGGTGGTGGTGGTAATGGTGGTGGTGGTAATGGTGGTGGTGGTAATGGTGGTGGTGGTAATGGTGGTGGGGGTAATGGTGGTGGTTGTAGTAGTGGTGGTGGTAGTAGTGGTGGTGGTAGTAGAGGTGGAGGTGGTAGTGGGGGTGAAGGTGATTAAAGTAGTGGTAGTAGAAGTAGTAACGGAAGCAGAGCTTCAGTAACTCAGACTATCTCGCACCGAAAGAAAGGGACTATTTAGTGTGGACTTTGGAGAACGGGGAATCAGCACGAAAGGTGTGTTCCCACACAGGAACCCCTGCGCATAGGAAAAGCATGTTAAGAGGGATGAGGAAGAAAAGATGAAGAAATTATCAGCGAAGAAGGTATGAAAATGGAACAAAGCAAAGTGGGCCCGAAATATAGAATTCCGAAGTCCCCGTTAGAGCTTAAGTCACCTAGCAGTGCCCCCTAGGGTCGCCAGTTGCCATAGCGTAGGGTAGACAAACCTAACCTAACCTATGCCTGTTGTCCTACGCCTGCTTAGGGGAAACTAAATTTGAGTAAGGACATGGTTTCCTGTACCCCACGCACCCTCATCAGGCCTGTGGCCGGCAAGAGTCATCTCAGCATCACTGAATAGCTCCTGAATAAAACTTTGAGTTATCTTAAAGATAACATTTTAAGCTTCTTGACAAAACTTTGTTCTCGTTTCTACCCCGCACAAAACCAATCATTTAAGGCGCTATGAAGGAGCTTTCAAACAGCTGCTTTCGCTCGCTGAAGCATTGAATGTTCGCTGGGACGAGCATATTTCATCATTTTTGATATTTTACTCAAACGTTTCATAGAGGGAAATTTATAAAGGTACAGTGGTAGACAACAACATATTATTGCTTTAAAATTTTTTACTACGTTTGGCATCTAACGACGCCTTCCCGAGAGTGTTCAGCTGGGGGTCATTCTCTTACTCATTCGGTCGCGTGAAGACACAATGGAGATGTTCTAACGTATTCCATTCTTTTTGTGTGGTGAATTAACAGTGACCAAGGATATGATCATTAACAGAGGTCTATTGGTTAAATAAGTTTACCCACTATATTTTTCGTGTGATGGAATGTCTCGTCCTACGAAATAAAATTCGCAATCCGGTCCTTCACGCCTTTTAGCATTCGTCAGTTCAGTGTGCAGTACGGTGCGCAGTACAGTGCGCATTACAGTGTGCAGTACGGTGTGCAGTACGGTGCGCAGTAAAGTGTGCAGTCCGGCACAAAATTATTCAGTGCCACGGCCAGTGACTCAGATGGTGTCCGAGTGGCGGAGGGAGACCCAGAACGTTTGGTCTGATAAATTTTTTCCTGATGAATTGGCCCGCGTGGGGCGGCGTCCGTGATGCATTAAGGCTGGTTTGAGGTCACCCATATATGGGCCCCGTATGGACCCAGCCCAAATTGTGATTGCCACTAAAATATCATCAGTTTTGGGTGACCCGGGCATGGGGGCCAAGATCTGTGCGGGAATTAGGCCAACTTGTGGTCTGTCATATATGACGCCCTTAACTAAAATATAGTTTTCTTGATCTCACCCATATATTATACTACGGTAAACTGCCGGGGGACAGCAATTCAAAGAAGATACCTCCCCCCTCCCTCACATATCCCCCCACCATCCGACTTCATCAGCGCAAATAAGTTCAACGAAAAGCCCATGTACCGTGGGAACACCTGCAGTGGTGGTAACCTTCATTCACCACATCACGTGGGAAAGTGTGGGAGTGTGTGGGAGTGTGTAGGAATGTGTGGGAGTGTGTGGAAGTGTGTAGGAGTGTGTTGGAATGTGTAGGAGTGTGTTGGAGTGTGTGGAAGTGTGTAGGAGTGTGTAGCAGTTTGTTGTACAGAGTGGGAGTGCGATAGACAGTGCGGGAGTGTGTAGGAGTGCAACCAAACGGCTCAAGAAGTCTACGAGGACCTGCAGAGATTCCTTCTTGAGACGTGCAGTAAACACGCACCAATGAAGAGGGAAAGGAAATTGAAAATAGTGCCCCGAGACCGCCGGATCGCAATGAGAAAGATGGTGGCTCCTCAAGTCGCTGTCAGAAATGACACGCCCCGAGAC
>VOMN01039874.1:0-26491 GCA_014899125.1 Orchestia grillus
TAAGTTGGTTTACCGTACGAGTTTCTGCTCTCATATTAGTGCTTCTATGTTAAAAGTTGTTTTTGAGCACTGCACGGGGGGAAGGCCTGGTTAGCTCCAAACTCCAATGCCACGAAACGGCTCATCTTTTTGGGCTTAATGTTGGCTGGATGTTGGCTGCTCCGTGGTCAAGTCGTCTTCAGGGAACTACGTTGGCTCGTGACACGGGCCAGGGTGCGAAGGTGTTTTTAGCTTTGAATTTGGGCTGGTCGTGATTCTTCCAGAGGGAAGATTTTCCCCGTCTTGTCGTCGCTGCCTCTCGCGACCAACGTTGTGTTCATCACGTAAAAGGTTCGCGAACCGAAGTATAAACAAGTGGCCATTCTTGTCGATCTGAAGCTCGTAAGTACACTTCGCAAAAATGAGTCTGATTTCATTAATTTTAAGTAAAAGAAATATGCACGAGTCGGTATTCGTTCTCGCATTATTCTTGTTATTGTTTTATCATTTTTCCATGGCGATTGATTTGTGGATTTAGCGCTTCCTGGTGCGTTAAATTATAAAAAATTGAAAATGTAGAGAAGTCGTGTCCAATAATGTCGAGATCTATTCGAAAGCTACTCTCAGTACTCATCTTACATAAAAAGTTTAGGGTGTCATGTCGTTTTTGAAGCTTTCGTAGTTGTTCACTATGCTCATTTCCTTCAATTATCATCAGTCGATCGTGGAGCAAAGCTTGGAAACATGAACGGCAAAGCATATCTTTCATCAAGAGCAAATCCCACGAAGAAATGCAGCAGGTCAACGGCTCTTGGATGGCTTTCGTTAGTAACAAATATGGCTAACTAAATAAGGCAATCACCACTTTACAGCAGTTTGGAAGGTTATGCCTGATACTAGTGTAGTGATGTATTGGTGCCTCTATACTCCAGCCCACTTCTGTATTAGGATCGGCGACATACTAAATGGTCTGCGGCCTGCAGTACCGCACCGCCGCTGTTCACGTGAGCGCCGTGTTGCTTAGTTGGCTCCGTAGCGCAAGTGATAGCGTGCTTGCCTCCTGATGAGTCAGTCCTGATCCCGGGTTCGATATCCCTAGTGGAGTGCTTCCCGTGGGAAAGTGAGATTCTACACGATATTCCTAAAAAAGCTACACACCAGTTTGGTCTAGGACGAGGTGTCCACGATTCGTCTATACTAATCTGGTGTCTACGACGTGTCTTTATCATATGGCTGAGGTTATAAACACGAAATTTGTAATGCATTTACTCCTCTCAAGAGACATAGGACAGGAAAGGTGCATGACTGAGGAAAGGTTAGGTTAGTTAGGTAAGTCTATCGTATGCTATGGGGTTGCCATCCTCAAGGGGAGCACTCGTTAGGTTACCTCAGCTAGTGACAGGCCTTTGAGACTTCTGTCTTTCGTGTCCTCGTTCTTCCTTTCAATTTTAACAGTTACTTTGCTATCTCTTCTTTATCTTTCCTTACTCTTCCTCTTAATTTGCTACTTCTATGCACAGGGGATCCGGTGTGGGAACACTCCTGTGCTTAACAAATTCCACGTTATCTTTAAACTATTTTATAAACTTAAACTTTAAATTAGCTTTAAACTAACTAGTTGGCTTTTGTAGTAAATTTACTTGTTTAGTGTGGAATTTACGGTCTTTAATCAGCGAAACGAAAGTTGCTGCGAGAGTTTGTTGAAGGTGAACTTTATTGAGCGTTTTTATGTCTTTTCCTTTTGTATTTTTTAATAAATTGCTTGCACATACATCGATCTCATTCGTTCGTGTCTTAAGGTTCCGTTTCTTCCTTTTCATTTTGCAGTGTTGTTACTTCTCGACGTTTGCTATCTGCCTCTTCTGGCCATCAGAATGCCGCAACTTACTGCGCTTGCTGCGACACTTCAATTAGATCTGCCTAATATCCCCTTGTGGTCTCTGTAGTGAACATAGAACGATAATTTACCGTGGATTTTCGTAATAACGCTGTCATAAACACGTGATTTGTTCGTAGAGCGTGTGGACACGCTGCGTGTTTACCACCGCGATGAGAGTGACGTGCACCATTTTTGACACGCATTTAAACTACAGCGCCTTCAAATGTTTCCGTGTGCGCCAGCTCGCCCGTGAATTGCACACGCTGCCAATATTAGCGCATCTGTGCATTGTTTACAGATATACCGGTTAATCGTGTACACACCCACCGCGGTTGGGTGGCGGCCGTGTGTTGGTTGGCAGATGTGCGTGTTGTTCGAGCGTATACAGCAGCATGCTGGGCAGGACGGCCGAGGCTCACGCGCGTTACCTGTGTTCGGTCGGCGTGCCTTCACTTCGCTTTTTACTCGCTCGCGGTGCAGCGACTTGGTCCCCACGCTCGTGACCGGGCGAACGACCTCAGCGAGTTTGATGTTCTATTAGATGTTTGTCTTGAGAATTGCGGGACCGTGTCAGTGGTGTGCTGGTAAATTCACCTCCTTTAAATTAATGAGTACGCAGTTCCGCATGCCTGCTCACGCGCCGTTCTAACCCCACAGTAGAACCGTGGGCGATGTTAGAAAAAGTGAAGAATTCTCATGACGTTCAAGAGGTTCCAACGTGTTAATCGTGACGCGAGAGTACTGAAAAGTTTCGTTTTTGAGTTATTCAAGTTTTATTTAAAAGTTTAATTCGCTATGTTTCATTCTATTACTTGCGTGACTAGCGCTTGCAACAGGACGGGCGTGGCAATACGCGATCTAAAGCTTACGAAAATTCGATGTACATACTTGTGAAAGTTGAGAACAAATTCACTTGTTACGCACGTGAAATTCGCAGAGGCACGTGGAATTTCTGTTTCGTTTTAGGTCATCATGCATTCTGAAGTTTCTATTTTTAGAAAAAAAAAGTTATTTTGACTTGAATTAGGTAACAAAAGGTCAATTGATCCCGAAGTCGGAGCTAACTTTCATTGTGGATTAGGTCCGATGTGGTGGTTACCACCGCCTATCTCGTCATGTTGGAAACTGGACATACTATGTTCACAGTCAACGCTATGAGAGAAACTCTACCCATTGTAAACTAGACAACCTCTGTTTGCGTATTAAACTTGTCCATCTGCATTCACGGTTAAAACTGGATGAACTCGGCTCATATTAACTTTGTTTGTTAATGGCCTCAATTGACTTAACTTGTACTAGATCTGATGTACACATGTTAAGTACTTTGATGGTAAATTTGTTTATTGTCACTAGTCTTCGAGTAATTGTATGCTATGACTATAGGAGCTTATTTTTTGTTAAAAGTGTACAGTATTCAACCTATATTTTCTCTTTGTATGTAATTGTGATGCAGTATTTTAATGAGAACATAATATTTCATCACAACTAATTCAAACAATCTACTATGAAAGCCGCTGTTTCCTACTGACATCCTTTTGACGACACAATTTAACGGACCTCTTCATTCTATCGGGTTTCAAGTAAGAATAAATTCACAAGCATAAGTTATTTTGAAGCCACCAGCCTATAATTTGGTTCGGAGACGACGTCTGGACCGCGCGTCGTAATCCGCGACGGACCTGCCGCCGGTAGCTGCAGTGTAGTTGGTTATTAGTGATCACTGCCACCCACACGACCTAGCGAAATTATTTGAGCATTTCACGTAAACCTTGATCCAATTCATTGAAATGCCGACACCCGCCTCATTTTGCAAGAATATCTGGTGATTTTACTTCCGCACGGCCCTGTGTGTTCCTATGTTGATGTTGCACTTATTTCTGAAGTGTTGATGTTGCACTCATTTCTGAAGTGTTGATGTTGCACTTATTTCTGAAAGAGTCAGCGATGATATTCGCATTGGAATTCGCGAGGAATTGCTACGCGGCTCTCGGCTCGGGGGGCGCATTCCTATTGGTTGGGTCAGTCTAAATTTGGCACCTCGACTTCCTTGTGTTTCTCGTGCTTCTTCCGACTGATGCTCTATTTATTGCTCTGTCGCTGCTTTTTGAAATTTCATCTCATCTCGACTCTGCTACGGTCGTTGTTATCTTTTCTATACGTAAAATGAAAAAGTACATATGCTGCTTCGCTCTTCATCAAGCCAGATGTGTACGTACGTTTGAAGGACTGAGTGAATTTTGATCTTTAGATGTACACTTTGACTAGTGCTTAGTCATCTGGCCTTGTTTTTTGATTAGCTTTATTTTGCATAGATCTGTAGATATAATAGATAGAATTTCTGGATTGTATTTTTGAAACTGTTCGGTTGAGAAACTTACCTATTATTTACTAGAGTTGAAATTTTGTGTAAGTGAAGGTATAGAAACACTATTTTTTACCGATTTACTTTACATCGACAAAATTGTTTACGTTTATGCTTTTTAGCAAAGTTAATTGAAAAAATTAGTTCTTGCACGATCAAGAGGATCTAGTACTATGATCACAAAACCACTTAGTTATCGTAATCGCCTTATATTCCCAAAATCGCGTGGAGTACCCTCAGCATGTTGTGATTAAAATCTATCGTGTTTTGGGCGAGGTGTAGCGGTGTGTGTGTTTTATATCTTAAGTTCTCATTGAGAGAAGACATTCATGGAGAGATGTGCGGTGCCTCAGTTTTGCTTCTCTAGAATATCATTGAGTTGCTGGTGCATAGGCTGCGTTACGCACCTCGAGGTCCAGAAGGTGAGGATGCCTTGTCCCACTTGCACCTCCCGTGCTTGTTCTTTCTTTAACTCGTAAGTCCATGTTTGGTGTCTTCATCCCCATTTGGTAAATTGAGTGCTTATTTGCTGATTGCGGGGATAAGGTTCTGGCTATAATGTTAATTTGGGATGATGCTTGTTACCCTTACCCTCTCGGCAGCAGCTCTTCTGAGTGGCAGACTCCAGAGCGATAATCTTAAAGTTTGACTCACGGAGTAGCTTAATAAGACAGAAAAAAAATGTTGTCGCCCATTCATAGTCCGTGTTGTGTAGCATTATGTCAAGAGGATACTGAAACGAGAGAACAAAGAGGTTTTCCGTTTGCAAAAGCTTTCTTTAAAGTAACTTCTGTTAATTGCTGATATCGACGGGAAATTCCTGGCAACGAACTGCGCCAAAGGCGGTCATGACGTTCGCGCTACGGCCGTGTCACGCTATTGAGGTCTGTTCTGTGCTACGTGGATACTGTAGTAGTACTGCGCCGATTTTTAATTAGGTAACACTTTCATTGAACATTAATTACTCTTTTGCGCCAATCCTTCCGTTGCGTAGGACTGATCGTGGTCATCGAAAATGCTTATCAGTGACTCATGACTAGGAAGTCAGCCGTGAAAATGACACGCGCTTGATCTCCGCAGTCACGTGTCACTGGTGAGCGTTCTCGATAGTATGACTGAAAATGTCAGCCCCACGCAATTATGCTGCAGCTGTGCATGAACTGCCCCCTCACTTTTGGCTACAGTATTTGTCATTAAATGTACAACTCCTGATATGGTTACTGAAAATCTGGGGCTGTGAATTTGTTCCCCTCTTTAAAGTTACAGGTACCACTGACTGTTAGGTTTTTACCCTAGATGCTTGAAAGGCCTTTGTCGTGGAATGGCTCGTGTTTGTGGTTGACTACAGCTGTGTTTTGTTTTCACGTTATTTCTATTTTGGTCAACAGACACCTCCAACATGCTTCAAAATGATGAATGCCAATTTCAACGCATAATAAATCACATCGAATTATTGAATGTGATTTATGAAATTTCCGTGTTTGCTTAAAACCTTAGCCGTCGATTCTTATATTAGTTATGTATACTACATGCGGCCTGTTAATCTTAGTATAGAAGTACATTTTTACCAACCGTATCTTAGTTTTGGATATATTTGATGAAAGCCTCGTTTTTCTGTTGAGACTTGGCGTCAAAATTATTGTAGAATGTTCACTTATTTTGACGAGAGCTTAAAGTTAGAACGGAATGAAAAGTAAAATTTTCCTGACGCCGACGAAGTTTATTTTCGTTACACCTGGTAGGAACTATTTTCTTTCATCATTTTGTATATTTTGACATTGCAGTTTGTGTTTTGGTGCATATTTTTACACCCCAAAGGTTATTTAGATATTTTGGTACGTAAATGGTGAGCCCACACATGTCTGACAGTTTTAACACATCTCTGCGTGCGAATGCTTGTAATTAGGTTGTTCCATGAAGGGTGCTGAATTTCAACATGATGACGCTTCCCTATTTTGAAGCTAGGTGTGCTCTCTTTACTCGGATATTTAGTTGTAGTTCTTTAATAATTCAAATACGAGAGTTTTGTGTAAACGTAAAGTTTGAGTATTGACTCAAGAGCAAATCATTACGAAACAGTGCAATTGTTTCATTGCGCAACAGTGGATCTATTTCATTGGTACAGCAATGCCATGCCCCAATGCCACGCTTCTCGATTTGGATGAAAAAGCCGGTCAAGAGCAGCGTGGCGCAGTTAAATTTGTTTATCTAGAAAATAATTTTGCACACACCTTCACCTCACTACGACACGTATAGCGAACCAACAGATTGACTACTCAGAACAACTCCGTGAACTTGAAGGTAAAATTAGTTGTGTAAATATTAGAGAGAATTTCATAGCAGCATTAGTTGATCGAGGAAATTGGACAGTCTCGTCCTCCAACAGCCACTCAAGCATTTTAAGCTCGCGTTATTGACGCGTTAATTCTATTGCGTACGGCGTTGCACTAGCAGAACGATAAAGTTAATGTAATTTAATCTAAAATTCTCATTGCTCTGTTCAAAACTAGCATGAATACGCACACAAGCGCATAAAATATGAACGACTTTTCAAGCACAATTTCGTTCTCTCTAAAAAATAACTTGGTCCTTTTTGGGTTCGAGGTGCAATAAGTTTGTTGTCTGTGCGCAGCTGAGCGAAAGTGGTGGAGGTCTGGATGGCGGTACGAGTGGCGGCGGCAGCAAGGGGCCTCCTCCAGCTGAGGGCGGCACCATCAGCCGCACCAGCTCCACCAGGAACAGCCTGCGCAAGGTGAGGCCGGTGCAATGTCGCTGTAATTTGTTGAAGCTCGCGAGATTAAAATTTTAATATTATTTTTTTCATCTCATGTAAAGCCTCATGTGTCGTGGTATTGGGATTTCTGGATCTTCGTTAACTTTAATAATTATGCCACTGCGCCTCATGTGATGTGGGCACTTGCATCTCCTGGATGATGATGGAGCATGCCGTGTGATGCTCTGCTCAAACTGATGCATGATTACTTTGTGGTCTGTACATCGTAGAACAATGCGAACAATCCGGTATTTCTGCGTCTCTCATTGCGAAATAATGTTCTGCTCTCATTGTCTCGGTCGCTGTTGAATACATTCGCCGGAAATGTATTTAAAATAATTGCTTCACCACTCCATTTAGTATTTATTCTCAACTCTTCTCGTTTTTGTTTTATTTTGTATGACTTTTTTATATAGTGTAGAAATAACTGGGGTCATGAATTCTTTTATTATTGAAGCTTTTCTGCTAGCAAAATAAAACGCCTGTGATTTCGCTGCGTGTGTGGATATACAAAAACATTCTCGACGCATTTCTTTCAAATTATGTATTAATATTTCAGGTATGCGTTTTGTAGTTTCGTATCAGGAATTGATGTAGCTCTTGTGCTGGCCGAATTTGTTCTACGAGTAGAGCAGCTTTTAGTTTTCAGTCAAAATTCCTGCTGATTTCCATGGTCATGTAAAGACTTTCGCTCTCTGGCTTGCTCGACTTCCTGTAACAATGGCCGCATTGAGGGCAGATGTGATAGCGAGAAGGCCAGCATGCCTCGATAGCGGCCGTAATCTGTAGGGCCTCCTCGCACTGTCGCAGGTGCTGCCGCCCGTGCCAGACTTCGACCAGCAGCTGTCCATGGCGAGCAAGATGATCGACCAGCGCACCTCCACCCCAAAGGGCAATCACGCCTACACCCCTCACTTCTTCGAGAGCCTCCTGCTTGCTGAGTAGTGAGTACAGTTTTGGTTTGGGTAGAGTTTTTGCTCTGATGCTCTGGGGTTTGTTCTCACTATCCTGGCATGTGGATTCTTGTAAATGTGAAGTCGGTACAATGCGTGTGATGTGCACTTCTGATATGTGGAAGAAGAATATGTTGATTTTCCGCCCGGACATAACTTGCCGAGTCGTATGTAAGGTGTCCAATGTAAAGCTTGTTTGCTAGTTCACTGTGACGAAATAATTTCATTTATGCAGAATTACACGATTTTCATCCTACGATGTCTGTACAATTTTTCTTAATAACAACCTATAAATAAGGTATATATTCGATTATTAACTATGACTTGATACTTGTGAGTTGAAAAAATGGGGATCATTCTTACATTCTGTCAAATTTCTGCCTTCGAAGATTTCAGCACTTTGGTACAAAGTATGAGATCTGTTCAAAACAGTTTTTAAAATAACTACATCTAGATTTGAAGTATTCGTTTTAGGACTTATGGTTCTACATTTTTTTCTGTGTGCTCTTACGAATCGTCTTCACTTTTTGTGAAATTTTGATGACACGTTTTTCGATGTGGCCATGCTTGTGTATAGGCTGTAGAATAAGCTCAAGATATTTCTGAACTGAATTTTCTGCTATGAATCGGTCATACTCGAGGCCAGCTTTTGTAGTGAAATTTCCTGCATTAAGTCTTCGGGTCTCGGAACCAACTTGGGTCACGTAAATGTGGTATGAGTATTTCATAGAGTCGCTGAATACCTTCAACCTTGGAGTGGTAACCCTCAGTCTAAGGTTACGTGAAGGACTCTTGGTCAAAGTCCGTAAGGAAAAAATGGAAAAGGAAATACGAGGTAGATTCCCGAGGGCACCAATCAGGGATAAAACCTGCTGTGTGTGTCAAAGGATGGATGTGTATTGATTTAGTATTTGTATATATTGTGCGCTTTAATTGTCACTTATTTTTACAGTCATCTGCTGCAGAAAGAGAGAGTTCAGGGCGTCTATGTCATCCCTTCAGCGAGAAGTCCTTTGGGTGAGCACTACGATATCCTTGCGTATTCTGCTGGTGCTCCTATTGAACTAGTTCTCATCCTTCTCATGTGAGCTCAGTAACAAAGATCGATGATAACTGTTCCATTTCTTGTCGGTTATAATCGGACGTTTGCTCATTAAGGGGATTCATGCGTTATATCTCTCCCTTGTTAGGATTGTCATATTGCCAAAGTTCGCCCAACAGGCGTGTCACTTCATTTATAAATTTTCAAGGTTCTCCATTCTCAAAGAATTCGGTTGCAAATCATTAAAGGTTTATTTCCATGCCGGTTTCCGATCATCGTGTCATATTCTTTTGAGCATTGCGTTTTATTTTTCTGCCAACTTCGTTCCAATGCCTTCTTTTTTATTGCTGTGATGTTATCACTTACGATTTCCTGTATTTCCATAGTATGTAGCAAGCGAAAATGTAGAAGTGCGGCAGCAGAATTCTGTCTCTCGCAATCATTCAATTTATTTGCACACGAGGTTCATCATTTCTGCTTAAAGGTAGCATTTCCAAAACTTTATTTTGATGGAACACCGTAGTCAGTCCGACGCAATTTTTTTCAACTATTTTGTATTTCCCATATTTTAATGACTTCCAAAGTTAATTAATTTGAACCCAGTGGCATTATGCTACCTTTGTTCATTTTTAACGTATTAAGTTGTGGCGAAAATTTTGCAGACATCTCCCTCTGTTTTACTCATTAAAGTCTCTCTCGAGTGAAGTTGAGTTAAATTTACGGCTGTCATTGCTACAGCTGTTGTTTAATGGGCTCAGTCATATACATTCCCTACCACGTGAATCACTGCAATTTCTTCCAGGACTTTTACTTTTATCTTTAGTTTTGATTCAAGTAATTGCCCGACTTCGTCTACATTCCCCGTACCCATTTAATTCCTATATAATTCTCATTTACGCCCTTATGGAAAATCATTGTTACCTTTTTAAAAAGTGTACACCTTGCGATGAAGTCATGTTCGTGTGTTGCGTGTAAAAATAGTTCTCAATATTTCTGACTGTAATTTTTTGCCTTTAACACATCTAGGTGACTTTTATTTTATTTCGAGATGCTCATCGCAATTGTTTCCAGTGTGGTTCGGTGTGGTGTTCGTCCGTCAGGGGGATTACGAGGAGGGAGTCTTCCGCTTCACTCTCCACATCCCCGAGAATTTCCCCGACGGTTCTGTGCCCGTACGTCGACGAACTCGTATTTAGTCTGTGTTGGTTACCTAGTCGAACTTGTTTACCGCCCCGTCAATAATCAACCATCGTTGTCTATACTTAAGTGGCCAAAATTACTAATAATTGTAGATGCCCCTCCATAAAAATTAGACTGGATTCGGTCATTCTCTGTGTAGTCGAGCATGTGTAGGTTACGGGGCATATTTCGTAACTGTTATGTGCTCTTCTTACGTAACTTTCAAAGCCCTTGAAATTGAAACTTGCAACTACGCAACGGTGCTTTTTTCTGTTTTTAATTAGTCTATCCGTAGCCCAATTAGTCACTATTTTGAGGTCCGATATGAGCCTCTAATGATTCTTCTTTATTTCAAACCAATATCCAAAACCGAAGAAAATAATTATTTCTCGTTAGTACCAATGAACCATAGCCATGTTAGGATTGAAAAACCCTCATTTAATTACTTAGAGATGAGTTTTGAATTTCTGATTTATGTTATTACTGAAGATTGTGTACAGTTACGAGCAAGTAAGCCAGATGATTAGAGTTTACTGTTATGTAAGTGATAACGCAATGTTCTCTGTAGTCTATATTCTTTTTCTCTGCTGAAATGAATCTTTTATACCACATACTATTGCGAAGCATTTTGCTACCAAGATATGCGTGTGTGTTACAATGCTTTTTTTTTGCGTGTAGTGCTGGTACAGTCCTCGCGCTGCACTTCATGGCTGTTTTGTGCCATTTTTCTGTAGCCCTCGAAAGCTTCAACTTTTATAGTGGAACCTTCACGTAACGGGGATTCATTTCCCTTTAATCAGTCTTAAGAGTGACGAAACAAATTTCTTAATAGTTAACTTCCTCTTCCCTGTTACATTATACCTTTTTTTGTCTGGGCAAAATCTACTGCTTTGCTCTACTGAAGTTGACCCTAAAAATTACGCACCAACTCTAGGCATATTGTTGCCGAGATATCCTCATGTAACACTTGAATAATTCTACACACGATTCTAGGCTGATTTTTCGAAATTTCATTCATTAAAAGCAATTAATTCCGTATTAAAATTCACGGTACCGCGTTACTATGAGGCTGCGTAAGCTCCGAAGGATAACAAATGTGTTATGGTTTCAATCAAAAATTTTGTGTGATATCGATCACTGTGGTTGCTAAAAAACGTTTTTCTGTGCTCACCAAGTTCAAATGCGTTATATCTAGTTGATTAAGATAAGTTTTTTATTGACAAAAACTTGTAATTGGAAACTGAAATTGAGTTATGTTTGGATTTGCTATCGTTGCGCAAATGCAACTCGAAGCTTTAGGTGAAGCTTGGTGATGCTTTACAAGAATATTGCTGAGCAAATGCGTTACAGTGAGAAATTATATAAACATGAAAATTAATTCCTGAAAGCTAAAAGTGAAAAATAAGACTGGGACATCACATAGTGATTGATACACTAATATCTATAGAAATATATTCTTCCAGCTACTGCCGTACCCTTATTTGTATCTCATATACGGCAGAGAATATTATTCGAGACACCGGTGTTTCACCCGCTGGTGTCCCCCGACACGGGCGAGATGGACGTCGGCCGAGGCTTCAACTACAAGTGGCGGCGCTGTACCAACCACCTCTTCCACCTGCTGCTCTACATGAGGAGAGCCTTCCACAAGATCGAGACTTCCAAGCCACTCAACCCTGAAGCCGCAGTCTTGTGAGTTCCGGTTTGAGGTTTAGTGTTAAAGTAGTCGCTCTCTGTCCTAATGTCGTATTAGTTATCGTAGTCAAAATGGATTTGCGCGTACGGGAATATTGTACGAATGATGGTACTCGATAATAAAATAATATGCCATGGTAGAGTTTTTTTTTTTTTGCATTCAATGATACGTTATATGTATTGATTTGCTCTTCCGTACTGGTGCGCGTTTAAAAATTAAATGATAGATAGGCATACTGCGTACAAATTATCGCTTCTGTTAAAAAGTTTGCTATCTCCGTAGCAGGTTACCTAATGTGTGTAGTCTGGAAAAACTGTGATGCTAGAACCAGGCTTATGACCATGTACGTATTCTACCGAAGCTTCGCCAAGTGTTTCTGTGCACGATTGCGAGGGGTGTAAAAAGAGAAGGAACTGAATCCTTGGGAGCTCCTTCCTCTGGATGCATAAGCCCAGAATGAGCAATTCTAATTTATAGGGAAAAATTCTGTGAAGGTCTGGGTTACATTTTACACTCAATCTATTTCATCTTAAATTTCTCTTTGTGATTTTTCAATACCTTCAACATCATTCACCTGTACATATATAGCGTTAACAGGTATTACCACACCTGTTTAAGAACTTGTCGGCGACTTGTTGGGTGTATCAAGGCCACGTTTAGATCTCGCTCTGTATTGTTTTTGTGGGCAGATACGAGAGCGACAATGAGCTGTTCCAGCGTCGCGTACGGGCATGCGTGAGCCAGAGCCTGCAAAGCGTATACGACCCTCCCGCCGCCGCAGACCACGACCCTCACGCCATCATTTTCTCGCAGTTTGACCCTCTAGTGCACGAGCCCATCAGGAAGCAGCTTAAGACGCAGAGGGTGAGTAGAGCTAGCCGGCTCTAAGTAGTGCCACTTGCTACCGTCTCTACTCTAAAACATTCGAAATATTCCAATTATTCGAAACATTTATTTAAGCTAAATTATTTACGTTTAGCTCGGTACTAACGTCAATTAGAAATGATAAATAATGAGTTAGACTTAGACGAGATACTGCTTGCAGCCCCAAATGACCTACTAGACTTCTAGGGCAACCTATGTAGAGGAAGATAAGGATTCTCAATTTAACTTCTGATACGCTCAATGTCTTCAACACTGAGAGACGAATAAATGAGGAAGACAGTCGGAGTGAGTGCGTTGCCTGAAAGAATCAATCTTGACAACGTTAGTTGTGTGGACACATGATGAAAATGCAAGAGTGACTGAAAAATTATTAGGACTTGATTTTGGGAGCCTTAGAAAACGACGTTGATCCTGAAGCCTAGTTTGTACGACTTTTGGTTTTGTTCACTTTACGAGCATGTATACCATTGCAAACCTACACGACTGTATTCTCTCAAGCCTTTACAAAATTAACGTTGCTTCTTTCGTCATTTTTCGAGCTTATTTTTTCTACATCGTGTCGAAAAGAGAAACTTTCTACTGCATTTGTTATTTAATCGCTAAACCCCATAATTATGTGTTGTTTTATGTGGCTCCTGAAGTTTGAAGCTGCCCAAATTCTGACAGGTAATTTACCCTAGCAAATTTCCGTCAGTATCGCAATTCTTACATTTTAGTAGCGCGATCATTCAGTTCGGAGTTGTGTACTACTTATTGGGCCTGTTTACGTTCCGCTTGCACCGCTGGGCAGCCCGTGAAGACGACCAGCGAAGAGAACATCGGTGTCGGACTGTCGTGGATCAAGCAAGACTCGCTGCACATCTTCTCCCAGCAGCCCGCCACCTCCTGACCCTGCCGTGCTCCTTAGACGTTCCCCAGCAACGCAGCTCTGCTTCTTTCTTCCATTTTTTACGGCCACTTGCATAACGCGCTTTTGTTATTTATTTTGAAACTTTTATTTCGTTGTCTCACCCTCGCTTACTCTCTGGCTGATATCTCTTGGAAGAGCACCAGACAGCTCTTCGTGTTGCACATTTAAAACCGACGAGTAAACTGGATGTATCTACTTCGCTCATCTGTTAGGTTAGCTTCTTAATATAGAATAATCCTACCTGAACATCGTGAAAGGTAGCAAATTTGATTATCGATGTTTAGTTTTTCTCTTGAATTATTATTTGATAATTTGATTCGGCGTACTCCGTGCGTTTTTTCTGAATTCATTCAGCTTGTTCTCTCATTTTGTCTTTCATCCCTCTTGTTCCCTGCAATAAACTCAGATTTAGGTTTTATGTTCATTTGCTCCTACTGTTGTGCCTATCCAGTGATATATCCATCCGTTGACTGCATTTCTGGAAAACGCAAGCCCTCTCTGTGTTTTTTAAACTATTTCTAGATTGCGCTTTCAAGTGTATTGTTGACAGACAAGCCTCGCTAGAAAGTTTCACTATAAATAGCTTCTGGTCTTCTAACTAACCACATTAACAACGCAGAGCTGTTTTAGAACTCTCAATGTGGTCACAAAATAACGAAGTGTCAGTGTAAGACGCTAATTTCTTCACAAATCAAAAGCTCAGTAATTTCTCGTCTCGCGGCTTTTTATTCTCATTCATAGTAAACGTTAAAATCCCGTTTAAAACAAATCTTACGATGATTTGATAACTTTTATTTTTTAATCAAAATTTGTATTCTGTGCGACTAATTTTTCTTCCAGGAAGTACCGGCTTTGCCCGTTTTTCTTTAATTCGAACTATGGTAACTAAATCCGTGTTCTCGTTGTGCATCAAATTGTTGTGGTATAAATTCATCGTTTTTCGTGGGCATAAGTGCGGGTGATATCGAATTGAACAGCGGTGTTGGAGTCGAGTACAAGATTAGAAGAGGGTGAAGAATTAATCGAATTGAACAGCGGTGTTGAAGTCGAGTACAAGATTTGAAGAGGGTGAAGAATTAATCGAATTGAGTGGCGTTGTATCTTCAAGCTGTGCGATTAACACACGTACATGCGTGATATTATTTTTACTTTACGCGTTTGTTAACCTTTTTATAAAGGTCTTGTGTCTGTATGGTTTCTACTTGATGCTCAACTCATTGAATACTGAAGTGATGTACGCTTACCCTCGAAGTACTCAATGAGATTTTCTTCTATCAATTACATCAATTGGGTTGGATTTTGTACATTCACTTAGAAAAGCGTGTCCATATAGTCTGGATATTTGTCAGCTATCTCGAATTAAACTATTCGTTTTCACTCATACTATTTGACCTGTTGCCAGTCGAACTTAAAAATAGCTCGTCAAATTATGGAAATCTTTTCATCGATGCCCATGCTTGGAGTGTCGTGTATCAGCACGGTCTCATCTGAATGTTTGGTGTTAAGTACTCTACATTGGTCCCCTGCTTTACGGCTTCAAACTTTACGGTCCATCATTTCGTTTGACATTCTCGTGCTGTTTGCGTGCATCGAAACTTTATCACCTATATCTCGTTCCTTCTCCAGCGTGATAGCACTCTTGGTGCGACGGTTTACAGAAGAAAGGTGAATCGTTGTGATGTCTCGAAGTCATTGTATAGGTCTTACTGATTGCAATTTGTTAAAGTTCTTACTTTTGTATCGCACGCTAGTGGAATATTATAGTTGTAGGTCAATTGTAATAGTCTATTTTGCTAGACATTCAGTATTTTTCAAAAGTGAAGAAGATTTATGGTTGCATTAGCTTAGAATTTTAATGGGAAAGTTTATTAAAGCTTAAGGAATTTGTACAATTATTAATTCAATGTTCACTGAACATGAGCGTTACCAAATTACCCACTTCAGAATCCGTCACAATGGATGTGGGAGTCGGCCGAGAGCCGTGTGCTATAAGTATACAAGGTGTATTAATCCCGTCGTTTTTTCTTTCTCTGTCGTGGATGTAACCGACATCCTACGCAGTTCTCTGTCATTTGCGAGACCAGCTTGTATTCGTTTACTGTTATCAGGTGGTAACGACAAAAATTGGCAGTGAAACTCTGTAGATGGCTAGCTCTCTCTTCAAAATTGGTTCAATTTAATAATGCTTGCAAAGGATTGGCAGTATTGTTGTAACTTGTCAATTGGACACTGTGCAGCCTTGCATTTACATCATGGATCAAGTTTAAACGAAGGCATTGAAATGGACTGACAGATTTTAACGTTGCTGAAATAGAACTGTAGGAACTAAAACTTGATATCTGCGTTACCAGAGGGGACTGTGATTATTGACATGTCTCGACTTGAATGAGAATATGAAACAATGAACAACAATTCAATTGAAGTCCGAGATAGTGAAATTGAAACAAAGGATTAAGCAAAAATAGAAAAAAGGTGAATGCTTCTTACAAAAAATGATGTATTGGAATATTTAAACAGTAAAACAAACTTGAGCAAAGCATAGGGAAAACAATGAATAGTACAGCTCATTACCGTTATCCATTGCTTGTGCACCAACTCTTGGTTGGAAGAAACTTTGAAATTTATTTAATGGTGTACGTGAGGAATAGCCCGCCTGGTAATCGTCATAACTCTGATGTTGCCTTCTAGCTCTGTTAATTTCGAACTTAAATGCTCATCTCCTTCTCTAATATGTAGAGTACAAACCACTTACCTATTGAAATGAGTTCTCTGGATTGTGAGAAAATGGAAACACAAGATTTAGTTCAAAATTGTACCTGATTACACCAGGGAAACCAATTGTGCAACGACGCCTGCAGTCTTTGTTTGATAAATAGTAGTAAAAATTTTCATTGGAAAAACTCAAAAAAGATTATCGTAGCGCAAGTAAAATCAGTTCTCTAATTTCTGGCCTGGAACGTTTACATACGGTAAACTATAAAGGAGTACTGAAGTGTTATATACATTAGTTCCAATTTAAAAACCAATCAATGTGTACATTTTTAAAATAAATGATTGGAAATAAACAGTGACATCACTAATACGTGAATTGTAGCCGAGCACTTTGACTTTCTTGACTTTCTTACGAACGCGTAACTCTTATATTAAAACCTTGATTCGATGAGCTGCTCCACTCAGAGACACGCTCTAGTAATGAAAAATTACTACTATTTAAAATATTTGCATTTACAACGTTCGTTTATCGTTAATAATTTACATTGGATGCATTACTAAAATCAGGCGAGAATTAATGGATAATAAATTGGATTCAGGAGATATACTGTACGTAGGCCTGAAGGGTGGTCCATCCGCTTCAGTTGACGCTAGAATTCAAACACGAATTTAACATCGAGTTTAACTTCTGTCTGTGTATTACATATTGCAATATACTTCAACAAGATCAGTACATGTCCCGCGAGAATCTTAGCGCGAAGTTGTCTCTTGAAAAATGGAACCTCTGAAATTACGTTTTGTTACGGTTTCCTTGGGCTGAGTTCTCGAAACCGGCGGACGATACGGCCAGGTCTAAACAAACGTCATCTTGCTTAATGACCAAGAATGTCCTGATGAAAGTGATAGTTTTCAAATTACTATTTCTTCCTCTGAAATTTTCAAAGAGAAACTGTGACAGGTGCAGTTTTGGTCTAGAAATTCCTAATTCAGCGCAATTACAAACTCGCCGGTGTTTCATTCTCACAGACACTGACAGCGTTCTTGCGACATGATGTTGTTTATTGGTTGCAAACGAATTATCGTACGGTGATATCCGTGGAATATTACTTCATATCGCGAGCGTAGCGAAGGACGTGTTTCTTTTAATACTAGATGAGCGAATGCTTCAAAGCTTCAGTGGGCTGTAGGCGTGCTGTAGCTTATCCTGGCCTCACTCTGCTTGAATTTACCTTGGCCAGCGCGCGACAAAAGTGCAGCACCGCTTTGGAGCACTGACGGGCCGCCATGTTGGCCTACCATCGTGTATACACACGTATAAACATCGATTTGTGGATGTTCTAGTTTAGGTTTAAAAATTATGTAATGTTGTTAGCTTTGAATAAGATTTGGCAGCGCAGCAAAGGCTTTTAAAACCCATGTACGAAACATTACTGTTTCCAACAAAAATGTTGAATAACACATCTTCGTGAACGTAAAGTTTTGAATTACGTTTAAAATTTCTTGCTTCACGTCACGTGTACTCGCATGGAAACTGGTTTCAAAAAATATTTATGGATTAACTTGGTAGTCATTGATTTAACAGGTTATTGACGAGGCTGCAAGCATTAAAGTAAAAATTGAATATGAATTCGAGTTCAATATTGAAAGAAATCAGAGTGATTCATAGAAATAGACATGGTTGTGCTGTGAAATATAATTCGCTCAAAGACTTTTCGAGATCTCTTTAGATTACATCTTGATTAAAGGGCCGAGATAAATCTCGGCGTGTTTTATTAATGAAATAATCACGATGTGCTACTCGAGAATTGTGCTTTAGATTTTTTGGAACTCTTAATATGTTATGCTGTTCACTGAGAGTGGTTTCTGATTTTAATTGGTATTAATGCTAGGCAAACTTATTTTTCACGTTCATCGTAAGTATCGCACAATTTATTGAACTATTTTGTCGTTACGTTAATCGTTTTTGTACACATCCTATTTCGTGGTTGAAAATTTTTTTAACAACAAAATCTCTCCAGAAACCATCTTATAAACTGTAAACGACAGGTAAGTGACCTTAGACGTTTGTTCCTTCCTTCAATATTTGGGAGGTGTCCAATGCATCGAAACTTAACTAGCTACGAAAAGTAGTGCACGGTCATTGAAAGTTTTCTATCCATAAGCACACAAAATTACATTCTCTCTATGGATGGTGCATTTCATGAACACGTTAACTGCGGGCTACACTCCTGTGGTCACGCTGTCGTAAGAATAGCGTACCGCAGTTGTGCCGCGCCCCAGTTAATTAACGTGTTATTACAATATCTACGCACTACGCCTTGAAAGTGTCTACGGTTTTTCTTTCCCTGTACTTTGTCCTGTTTATGTGCCCAACTATCGTGCGGTGGTAACGCTGTTCAGTGCTGAATATCGGCAGTTGTGAGCAACTTCGCCGTTCGCAGTATACCGATTTTGCATTGAAGCTATTCGAGTATCAGAGGACGTACCCGACCTTGCGGCTATTCGTGGTGTTAACCATGCACTAAGTCTGGTGCTCAATGGTTACTCTACTGAGATAATTTATTGAGTTAGTACTGAATTTCTCAATATCTCAAACTGTTACTCTCTTCTGGAACCTTACGGACAGTCTGAAAACTGAACATAGTTTGTTCTAAGTTTGAGGATTTATTAATATTAGCTTTTTATTTTCATCCGTGCAGAGTTCAAAGTTGATTTTTACTTCTTATGCTATGAAGACTTGAATATTGCGAGTGTAAATTGTTATTGGGTTCGTATCTGGTCTTATTCTAATTAATTCCGTCAATAGGTGCATGCTGTACAACATTTCTCTTTCACATATGTAATAAAATACCAAAAGCGTAATATAATTTGAAAATTTGATGCTGAGAAATCAAGTAAGCTGCATTTTTCAGTTTTTCAGGCAATCAAGACGGGAAGACGAAGAAAGTACCATTTTCTTCACATTGAATTTAAAAAAAATAAGAACTCTACTTCAATCAGTATAGCTTGATCACTGAACGTGCCTTAGAACATTGATTCGATCTACTAGAGTAAAGTAAGAACATCAGAGTGACAACGACGGCAGAGCTTAGTGCACCCTCACATTATTGCTGTTGGGAGAGGTAAACGCCCTCATGCAATCCTGAAGTTAGTGTTTGCACCTTATCCTTACCTCTTGTATAGAGCACTTAACACTAAGAGTGTTTGCTTGCATAAAAATGGATGTACAATCTTATTACATTGGGTGCTGAATTCTGGATGTTGAAGCGTGTGCACTTTAGGCTGTGTCTCGGCACTGTCACGAGCTTTATTTTCAACCAAGGAATAAATTTTTGGCGTAATAATGTGTGATATTTCAAGTGAAGAAGCTTAATTTTTCTTGGGCCCATGCATATTATGTTTAATTGAAATTTGCCGTTATGTTTGTTGGTAAAGTTTCATATCAAATTATGGTTAATTTATTTTTTGCGAACTTAGTTCGAATTTTTTTGAATATGCAACTTTTATTTAATATACTACTATTATATACGCTTTTCTTTTCATTGTTTCTATTGTTTTCATTGTACTACTTCGACGAAACACCTAATTTTTTTTGCAGTTGGTCGCTACTTGAAAATGTAAAAACGATCATATTTTGAAGCCAATGATGTTTACTTATTTTTCACCTTTGCTCCTTAGGACACTAATTAAATAAATGACTCTAAGAGTAACATTCCGTATTAGGTGCTCGGTGATTATCACACGAGTAGTGATTTCCAGCATGACTCCCATCCGTTGGACGTCCTTTACTCTATTACAAGATCACCGAGCATCTCATTGCGTCGCGCCCACCAAGGGATGTAACTTCTCTGAGGCGTCGCCCACTCTCTTAGGTCGGCTACTTAAACGTGGTGCTTTCGAGGCACTAAGTAGAGGCCGAATGTGAAGCTAATAATATGGTAGTCACTTCATAACGTCTTCCTGTTCGGTGTGTTGTGTCGTATGTATAGAAGTCGCACCGTTTTATGTAAGCCTTTTGTTGAATTGTGTTGAGTTTACGATTTAGTATTAACATTATGATATTAGCCTATCATGTGGGAAATGTTCTCGTCAGCTTGGAAGTGGGTTCTGATATCCCAGTATGCGTCTGTCTTGTTACCATTGTGTCTACTGAAAATTTTACTTCTTCTGTCTGTATCCTTTTTTATTATTTTAATATTTGGTGTGGGATATTGAAGTATCATGTGGAAAAGTTTCTATAGTTCTATGCCGTTGCTTTTGATTTTCTTTAATTTTATCCCAAGTTTTTTTTTTAATATTAATGTACTTGCTAACTTCGTCAAAGAGCCGTTCTTGCGGCTTCTCTTGATTTGTGTATAACTTGATCGAACCTAAAATCGTGAGTAATATCAGTAGAAGCAGTAGAATTAGAGCGATAGCTAAGGTGGCATTCTTCTTGCCCGTAGAAACATTTTTCGCGATTTTTTATACGGAAACTATATTTTTGGTATTTAAGGTCTACTAATTATATTCTATAAATAATTTTGTCAATTTATAATAATGCTGATTAATTTTGTGCTGAGCGTCATTGTATTTTTAATTTAAAGTTATTTATTTTGCCTTTCGCTCCCTGGACCATGTGCATAGCATTTTAACATCATCTCTTCGTGCATATATGTTTAATGTTAGAATTTGCTACTCTCTATTACGGCAAGTTTTCATGAAACTGGAATTAGTGATGACGTCTAGCTTACACTGTTGAATTCTATATCAGAAATGCACAGCTTGTACCCTATAACTTATCATCAATCATGACCGGTCGTGGGGTGACAGGCGAAAAGACACGTGCGACTGAAAAGATCTGGTGATCAACCAACGTGTCACTCTATCGATACCAGCAACATGGAGAAAAGACTGGATTGCGGTCGTTTAATAGAGTAACACCCTCTCATGATATGAAAGGCTGTGTATTTATTTAGCCCCACAATAACTGATCACGAGTATTTGCAATTACCATTGTGTTCATACGATAGAGTTATAGCATCGTCTGAGGACATTCTGCTGTAGCTGTAGGTTCCCTCAGTGTTCCCTGCGCAATTCAGAGCATAGTTCGCGGCCTCGTAACCAAGTCAACAAAGCTTGTTTGACAAGGTAGATCACTTATCTGAATCGGCGGCTCCGTTGTTCTCCCGTTCCCACGTTGCCTACGTATTGGGCCACCGGTGTACCAACCAACTTGTGTTCCTCGTCGGGGTTCATTGAAGGATACAGTTCTGTAATACTTTTAACTAGGCCCCAAGTGGCCCAGCAATGCTCGCGAAATTTCTTTGTGGGTTTATTTGCTTGGTTTTAATTTAACTTCTTCGCCGCCACTTTAAGGCGACTTGCAAGCGTACCTTACAAGCGACCATTTGTGTGTTTCCGCTTCTTTCTCTCTTCTTACGATGTCAGCCCTTCATTATTTCAACATGCTTTCACGGTCTCGTTTTCCTAGGCATAAGAGGGCAGCTATGGCAACAAGAAACTTGACGCTCCTGCTCTAGCAGTACTTCGAGAACCAAGTATTTCGTGAGACTCTCTGTAATGACGCTTTAACTGATCAGAAAATGTTGCTTGTTAATCCTTCAGTTCAAAACTGGTCCCTGCAGGTTCACTGAGAAACATTGTTCTTTAGTTAACTCGGGGACTTTGCTCTTATCAGGATATGAGTGTGATTCTCGATCTCCAGTTGTGGAGGTTGTCAGCCATTTGTGTCCTCCACATCCGAAAATTAGAATTTCTCTGCCGTACCCTTAGCTAACTGCCCTTAAGTCAGGAATACTTGTTGCTGGAAGCTGTGGTATAGTTTCTTTCGTTGTTAAGATTTTTTTACTTATAAGTTTCTCTTTTTCATTGGGGGAATTAGCATTCCGCACAAAGACCATATCCAAAGCGGATGCCTTGAAAACTACTATCTGTCTTGCTTATTCTTCAATTGATTTTCAATAAAATTAATTCTGCCTCTGTTTAAACAATTTAAGCGGATCAAATCAACAAAATTTCCAAATTTCACGAAGCTATGCGGCAATTGTTTGTTTTAACGCTTTTTCATGTCCGGCTTGGTTCGGGTCCCCTGTATGATCAGTTGTGTTCTTCATTTTCCCCTTTAGAAAAGGTGGTACGTTCGTGCTTAATGAGGCGCATCTTGACCTAGTCTCGAGGTGAACGCACCGACTGGTCGTGCCTCGTACGTCCCAGTGTAGCGATGGTTGTGGTCTCAGAAGACTGTCTTCCCCAATTTTATTTTGAATCAATTGTTCGGTTTGATGTGTTCGCCTCACGGCTACGAGTATTTTTGCTCTTTTTGGGAATTGTTTTAATTCTAACTTGTGTTTGTTTATTAGTTCGCCTGGTCGATTAATTTATCTTAAACTAACTCTCGTATTCTGTACAGCTGTAAATAAATTTATAATTTATTGAATGCGATTTCATTTATCCTCAAGATGGTCTAAACTGCTGAAGCGCTGGCAATTTTGTGCTTCTACTACTACTTCAAATCCTCAAGATTATTACTGACTTTAATTTCGTCATTATTCAATTGTAGGTTTTCTCTTACATATTTTATGAATTGATGTTTTCTCTTCCTTTTACCTTGCTGCTGAAATTTGATATCATGTGTTCTTCGTACACGCTAGCGAAGTTTTTTGAAGAGAGCAGCGAGTCCAAGACGTGGCACCAGGGTAAGTGATCTCTTTCATTTTGAAGTTAGTAATAATTTCAATCTAATGATTCTAATATTATGAAGAATGATCCATGACATTATACCATCTCATTAACTATGTAGCGCTAGATTGATTCTAGCGAACCCCCGCACCATCTTATTTGATTACACGAATATTATCCGTGATATCTGATGCTCGCTTTAGTTGTTCATACCGCCCCATGCGGAGAACAACTGTTCAGCAGTTGTTTGCTGAGCCGATCTAGCACTCTATTGGTTGACTATACATTGAAGTTGTCTGTTCTGTAATAATTCCTCTATTTGGATGATTGAATGCTATGTAACCTTTCGCTCAGCATATCGAGTGCTGTCAATGTGCACCAATTAATTGATGAGCCTGTTCTGAATCCTTTATAAAGAAATGTTCTTTTATCGCGATATTTATCTCCTATCAGGGGGCATAGGATAGGCAATAGGGTTAGGCTAATTATATTTGTCTATACAATGCTATGGGGACTAGCGTCCCCAGGGTCATTGTTAGGTTACTTCAGCGTTACCTAGGTCTTGGGACTTCTATCTTTCGTGCCCACTTTGCTACTTTCCATTTTTATCCCTTCTCCGCTGATGATTCATTATCTTTTCTTCTTCCTTCTTAACTTACTGTTTCTATGCGGAGGGGATCTTGTGTGAGAACACACCTTGTGCATAGACTCCCCGTTCTCCAAAGGCCATACTAAATTGTCTCTTCTCTTTCTGTGCGAGATAGTCTGAGTTCCTAAAGCGGTGCTATCCTTGCTACTGCTACTTCTTCTACTGATTATTCTTTATCTTTTCTTCCTCTTCCTTCTGTTCCTTCTGTTTGTGTGATCATTCTTGGAAACTAGTTTACTCTTCCCTGCCAACTCTTTTGTTGGTGTAGCTTTGAAAGATATGGGATCCATCAGGCATAAATGTGTTGTTCTCCCTTTGATTGTACATCCCAAAACGAATTCATCTTAACAATTTTCCCGTAACTATTGGTTTGCCATAGTATTGGTGCTTCATCGTGTACTGTGTCATGATTGCAAAAAAAGCACAAGTGGCTGTATTATTCCATAACCAGTTAATGCTCTACAGTCAGACCACTTGCATGACAATGCGTAAATGATATTGAATTAAATCAACATGAATTTTACAAATGAAACAAAAATTATAATATTCGCTCCAAAGATAAAACTCCTTAAAAATACTTTTTGTTCGTACCTTTACTAAATAGCACAAAAGTATGAATCTTTTAATCTAATGATACGAATCCTTTCATTTTCAGAGTGAATTGGAAAATGTGAGACGCACTATCAGATTTCATCTAAGAAATGCAGCTCCAACTTGCAACAGGTATGTGCTTCTGTGAGGCAACTTTTTTCAGGATGGACTGAAGTAGATTGTTTGTCCCCATTGTACCTTTTTGGGAGTTGTAAGGGTTCCTGAAATATGTGTGCAGGGAGGTAAACTACGTGTGCTTGTGTGTGTGTGTGTGTGTGATACCGTTGGTGAATTAGCGTTCTTGAAGTTGTTTCTGGCCGCTAACCTCGGAATCATCAGCGCTTTTTGTAAGCTTCATTAAGGATGGCTTGTCTGGCCTTAAGTGTGTTGTTATACCTCCTTATCACTCAAGAGTAAGACTAGTGAACTTACCTTGTGATCCACTTAAATTCATGACCAACAAGCATCATTTTTTGAATTATGACTCCAACATTCGTTACTTTCCGACTGACAAAGTTCCGTCTCCCAGAGTTCTCTGAACAAACCTCGTGCTAACTCTTATTAACCCTTCTTGTTTCTCTGAGCATTCATCAATACATTTTTGGACTACAAGTTACTTGTGTTGTTTCGTATTGCAATAAGGATAAAACTGAATATGTTATGAACCGCTCCTCAATAATTCACACTAACGATAATTGATTCGGAGTGGAATCAGATTCAAACTATTGGTTGGGCAATTTTGCTGCTGTGGTAATTTTGGGACATAAATGTGCTGGATAGTGACTTTGCGCATGAGATGTATTATGAGAATACAAAATCAGTATGAGTACATACTGTATAACTATATTATGACTGTATAATATGACTCCTTTTCTAGTGATATTAATTTATGATTGATATCGTAACAATACGAACTCTAAGGTGTATAACTGAGGTGATTTCACGGCATTGCTCCAGTCAGCCGAAGCTGAACATAACATGCCATTGTACGACCCACATGCTCTCGTTGTCCTTTGCGGCACCAAGAGCTCTGCAATACTCGGTTCTTGGTTCAGATAGGGTGTGGCACTGCACTCATGCGCAGCTCACAGTCGTGTCTCACGCTTAATTTGTGTCATGGTGCTGCCGCTCAGCACCGTCACCGCCTCGACACAAACTCCATACGCCCACTGCACCCTAACCGACTTTGCTTTTGTCGGCGTGATGCCTGCCTAGGAGGGCGCGTGTGCGGTGCAATGCTCTCGCCAGCACCTCCAGTCGTCCCCCTCAAATTCTGCTCACTTGTTCATTTTTACTAATGTATTTTGTATTTATTACTCTATCGGATTCCATGTAGGGAATCCTGGGGTTGTAAAACTACTGATTTTTATAATTTATACTTCTCTAAATTATGTTTCATGCTATTTGAAGGATTTTTACGAATGATGAAAGATTTTTGCATTTGGGATGATATTCTACTTCAATTAGCAGTGTGTTAATATAAAAAATTAATCTGAATTTTTAAGAATTTGTAAACTTGAAAATATCAGTTTGCAGTATTCTTTCATTATTATTCACAAAATATATTTTCGATATAGGGTTTTCAGTCTAAATAAGTTAAATGTGACATGTTTATGGTCAAGTTTTGTCCCTATCACGTTGTCTGTTCTTGCAGTATTGAGGGATTGATGAACGTTTGTTTGCCGAGCTTGTAGTTGGTGCTGCAGAAATAACATAAGCAACAGTCGAGTTTACGCAATCATTATGTTTTGTAAGATAAAGTACAACTCGATTAAAGGTTTTTATACCTACAACACGCGTCTATTTATTCTTAAAGATAATATTTGATCAAAACTTCTCATCAGAATTTCCTTGTTTTACAATTCGGGAACTACCACGCAATGGCTGGGAAGTATTGCATTCGTTCATCCTACAAGATATTACTTTTGTACGCCTTCGTGCTTCAAATTCGGTCTATCTCTTCACTCTCTCATTTAAATTTCAAGTCTCTTTACTCTTCACTCTCTCATTAACGGATTCATGGGAGAGTGAGATTATCCAACGATGTGAATATTTCGCTCGTGATAATTGTGCACATCAGCACCGGCCATTTTGGGCATGACACTGGAGTACATGACAGTTGGTCAAATAAGTATTCGTAACGTTCGCGAAAAATTGTATTCATTCAGTAACATCAATTGCAGGAACAAGAAAACGGCAT
>VOMN01039884.1:0-12307 GCA_014899125.1 Orchestia grillus
GTGCCGGCGACCAGAGTGCGGCAGTGTACAGACCGTGTGCGGACTCTCTGCCTGGCTTCCTTCACTGCACGGAAACTTTTAATGACGCCTTGAGCTTCAAGATAATTACGTTTCCGGGGCTTGAAATCGAGCTTAGATATTTAATACTTTACAGTCTTCGCAAACGCCATCTCTGAGTGAACTATGGCTGCGGATGCTGCTTTTTGTAACGCTTCGTCTACCGATACTGAGACCCAAATTTGAAAATCAACCTCACTTTGAATCGGACCCATCGATTTATTGAATAATTTTTTCTTAGTAGAAACATTTTGCTCCATGTCATTTTTTAATAGTAAAGAATGCCTATCAATCTTTTTATCTTTAGAGCAGCTGTTCATACTTCCAACACTAAGTTCCTGTAGCGTTCAACACTGTCCGCATTGCACAATATAACCAAAGAAGCTGCTCAGAAATTTGGACTCGGTGATTTATTTACAACGGCAAGAATTTTTTTACGATTCGTCATTGCTTGCTGCTTTGGGTTTAGCTATCCATTTTAAGCGGCAACTTTAAGCCGAAACTTTAAGCTGGTTGTAAACCTACTTTGGGTTTAGTTCTCCATTTTAAGCGGTAACTTCAAACCAAAACCCTAAGCTGGTTGTAAACCTACCGACCTTTGTCAGAAAATTTATTAATTTCACACCGCAAGGCGAGTGCGGGATGAGCTGTGGATGAATAGTTCCACTGTATCGCCTCTCTTTCTTCCGGATGGTGAACTAGAGAGTTCGTCACACCGACTGCTCCCTGCCGCGTTACGATGCGGGGTCTGGACGAGAAAGAGCTGCGGTGGAAGCCGGAAGCTCCCACCATAGCTCGTTTTATATGCCAATTAACGATAACCATTGCGTAACTAAGATAACTACCATGGCAATTACGTAACGTTATAGCATAATCATTATTACATGACAACCGTAACTCGTTATTACTTAGCGAACATAGCTTCTAGTCATGTCATTATTTCAACAGATTAAATGACACCAATATATTCGCATTCAACTTACGACGAATTTTTACGTTTATAGGAAGGATACTGTGCGTCTAAATACAAGAATAAACTTGACACTATGCGTACCATGTGTATAAAGGACCCAAATTCAGCTCATGCACCACGATATGAAGACCAGAAGACCTGAATGAGCGCCATGACGGTGAAGGTATCGAACACGGTTGCAAAATGAGATAAGTCCATCCATTTTTTGTTAGTTCGAGTTCAAGAATCGTTCACTATATTGGCCTTGGTAATCAAGCATTTTTTTGTGTGGGTAACGAAGAAATATTGATTTCGTGTGTGATGAAAATAGTGTTAGGTAGGTGGTACGTCTTTTAGGAGTTACTACAACTGTAGTATAACCTACGCATATTATTAACCATTTATGTTTAGAATCCTTGACTAATAAAACGCTCGGAGATCATCATCATCATCCGATTCTGTAGCTTCACTGTACGGATTTCATGTCGAAATGACCCTCAAAGAGCCTAACTACGCTCATGATAGGAAGAGGATAGCACGGTCGTTTCCGAAATTTACAGTTCTTGAATAACAAGATAAGATCGTAGTGCTATCTTTGAAATGCCTACCTGCAAAGATAAGGCCAATAGTGTGCCTCTTAGCTGTTGCTGTGTACCGATAACAAGATCGTGTTACTGACAGCCTAACGGTGATCGATGCAAATCAGCTCGTGCAGACTGGGGTTCTAGGTGGCGCACTCGAGGTTCTCAGGTAAACTCACTCACACAAACCCGTGCAGACTCAAGCAAACTCATGCTCGCTCAAACATACCTAGAGAAACTCAAGCAAACTCATGCTCGCTTAAACAAACCCGTGCAGACTCAAGCAAACTCTTGCTCGCTCAAACAAACCTAGAGAGACTCAAACTCACTCAAGTTGGGTCAAACGCACGTCATCGTGCTAATATAAACGTTGAAAAATTCAAGTGAGCCTATGATCTACGTTTTGTTTCTAATTTTGGTGCAAGCATTTTTAACTCGACCTCCTTGTTTGTGATTGTTCATTTGACTCGTGATTTTAGCCGTTTATGCTGCCACAAGTACGAGATTTCAACTTACCATTGAGACAGATCCCAACCAATTGTACTCAAAAGCGTTTCTCGTCATTACAGCAGAAGCTTTTTTGCTAGTTGTGACGCCCAAAAATCCATTGAACTCATGCTCTCAGAGGCGATTATAACCTCGAGCTGAAGCAAGAGATTGTAGCCTCAGAAACTATAACACGCCTTTTGTTTATAAAAGCATTCGGGAGCTCTAACACCCAAACCTCAAAAAAAAATTGTGATGAGTAGGGCTTGTAGGAGAACCGCAGCCAGCTTGCCCGCCTGCTTCCGGCTGCCTCCCGCGGTCTGTCTGGAGTTGCAGTTCTCCACCCCGACTCCGGACTGACCCCCATTTCCGCCCCGCTCTCGCTCTGCCTCCCGCTCCAGCACAGCGTCTGCACCGTTGTTCGTCTCACGGACGACCGAGAGAAATATCTGCTCGCTCCTGCATACCTGCAGTTCCAGGGTTAGAGCAAAAGCTTCTGCCGGGAACTTCGTGCCTTTAACACTCTAATAACCAGAATATATACTGGATGTTAAGCTTCACAGCTTCTTTCATTCCAAGGAGACTAAATTGGTTTCCTCTGTATGTGAAAGAAATGCATAATAATAATCGCCAATGCTCGTTGTAAAATCACTATTCCACATCAGCAGGTGAAGCTGATGATGCGAAAGCATCGTTTTTATACATATGAGATGTATTTACGGTAAACCGCTTGGTAAAAAAATTTATATAGGACACGCAGCAAAAGTTTAAGACATCGACCACGCCCTAAGTTCATCGTTTGACATTGCGGTTTTTTCCCACTTGTAAAACGGTTCGCTGACTGAAGCGCCTCTAAGAGCTACAAGTCGGTTCGAACTGTAAATATTGGAAAAGAATACGAATTACGAAATCACATTAGTGATAGATACTGTAGTGAACTCAGATATAGGTTTGTGGAAATTCCCCTTCTCAAATAATTCGCAGAAATAAATAGTTTGAAAAAGTTTACAAAGGAAGTACTGATGAAGTATGTATAGAGAATTTATGATTTTAGTTCCGTAGTCTGTTATGATGAATTCTTTCGGTTCTCAAAAAATTAAAATATTATCCCTAGTCTGTAAAGTAAATGTGAATAATACTTATTCTACTCTGAGTTCTGAAATTCATTATTAATCGTCAATCACGTCTTCTAAGTTCAAATCCTTGCAAATGAGGGAGGTATTTTTGACGCCTGCCTCTTACTCAATTCACGTCGTTCGCGCGAAAGTGGAGGAATAGTGATGTAAGTAGCCGTTATCGTGTGAGCCGTTATCACCTCTTTATCCGATAATGGATGAATAGATGTGCAAAATAGCTGTTACCATTCAAGTTCTTTACCGATTCGTCCAACAGCGGGGTTAACAGCTGCCTTAATAGCCGTTATCATTAAAGCTCTTCACCGTTTGACCCGATAATGGATGAATAGATGTGCAGAATAGCCGTTATCATTAGAACTCTTCACCGTTTGACCCGATAATGGCTGAATAGATGTGCATTTTGCCTTTATGATTAAAGCTCTTCACCGTTTGACCCGATAATGGATGAATACCTGTGCAAAATAGCCGATATCATTTGAGCCTTTCATCGGATAGTGGGGTGGAGAGCCGGGCAAATTGCCGTTACCCTTGGAGTGCAGGCACAACTCTGCACCGTTGTGTCCCACGCGGAGTGCCGAGACACGCTATTTCGGTGGGTTGGAGACCCCGTGCCAAGTTCTCCACCAACGCGAGCTCCTCTGCCCGTCTTCGCCGGCAGTGCATTGACGCGGTTCCCCTGTTTCAGACCTGCAATCACGGCGATGACTCGACTAACCCTTCACGCCCCGCTGTGGCACTTGAAAGCCACACGTAAATTCCAGTTTTGCGGTACTATGGCGTTAATTTTTCAACGCGCTTGGACCTGAATTTCAACTTCTGGTGACGAATGCGACGCGTGATGCACCTGTTACGGCTGAGCCCATTTAATTTTTATGTTTCCATAGTAACATTCATTCCAAAAAGTGAACGCCAAATCAAAAAAGGGAGGAAGTTCACTTCGAGATATTAATTCAGTGATTTAAAGGCTCATTCGGGCCGCAGGAAATGGTCCTATTATGGTCCATATCATGACGGAAAGATGAACGCTGTAATCGTAACTCCTGGAAATACATTTGTGTCTATACATATATACATCCGCTTTGTGTATTTTTTTCGTGCGTGCGATGGATTAGTGAAGGTGATTTGAATAAGAGTTTCAATAAAAAAGTGCAGTGCTGGAAGTACCCTGACACGTAATGTAACGTAATGTTATGTCAAAGCATAGTTTAACGTAGCGCGTAATGGCGCACAGTGCAGTGCGCTCGTACTCGATCATGACGGAATCGTGCCAGGGCCAACTTCCAAAAAACGTTCACGCTCTCTTAGTGTCGAACTATGACGACTCATAATAGCGATGCCGGTGATAGTGGTGATTGATTGGCGGTGATGTCCATTCAAAAATGAAAAATATTCTCAAAAAGCTTCTCGGGCTTTGTAAGAAAATTGATTAATTTCACACCGCAACACAAATGCTTGATGAGCTGTGAATTAATTGTTTCTTCTTTCATCATTGCGTTTGAAAATTCATCGTATGTGAAGCCCTGTTAGCACGGACCAGGTTTGAAATTCTGTTTTTCTTTGAGATTCCTTTGAAGAAACATCCCCGAAAGCACTCCAGGCCATTTACATCGCGGCTCGGGCGAATGGTGATATAAAACCTTCCCTGACAAAGACGAATTAACTCGTTTTTACCCAACTCGAATTTTTCAACCTTGTACGAGTGAACTTGATGGACGTTCGATTTCAAACAAAATTAAAACACTTTAACACGACTTCTCTCGTCCTTCCTTCATCTCTCTATAGGTACAAACCGACCATTCTTAGGTCTACTCATACATCTTGAGTAAATAAAGTAGCTTCAAAATTGTGCACTTTCAGCAGAAAACCCTCCTTGAAAGCGGTTGAAAACGTAACATGGCCGTCACAGTGAAGGTTGCGCTGAAGAAATGGACGTCAGCGGGCGGGGACGAAAAGTCATGACCGGTGTCATGTACTGAGGTGTCATCAGTGCCCCCTTGCGGGGTGTTGTGACCACAGTCCCCCCACCACCACCACCCTCCGCCCCCATCTCAGCTGCCATATGGCCGGAGGTGAGCGAGCGCATTGTTGTGATGTCTTTCAATTCTAGGAAATTTAATTTTTAGTACACGCAGGAACACGAATGGATTGAAAATTCTCGTCAGAAATATGGAAATTTCTTTCTTCGATCAGCATTTAAGATGTAGTCTCTGATTGAGCAGCATTAATCTGTTATGGGTCAGCATTTATTTTGACGTCTGTCATTGGTTAGCATTAATATGACGTCTCTCACTGGTGAGCTTTTAAACGACGTCTATCATTGGTCAGCTTTTCCTATGACGTCACCCATTGGCTGTTATTTATTATAATGCTCGGGCATATGGCATGGCATGGACGGCATCAGCGGATTATTGTGGTTTTATGAATGAAATTAGCACGGCATGCGGCGGTCACGATTTGGCCACAACTATGCGGGTAGGAACCGTCTTCTTTTACAGCCCCCGGACCCAATTGTTGCATTTCTGGCGTTCAGTTTTAGTGAAATCTTCTGTGAAAAGAAGTATGGAATAAAAAACGAAAGAAACGCAAAGGAGGCCTTGCGCTTGTCCAAAGCCTAGGCGTCCTTGACGGAGCTTTTTGTAAATTTTTCCGATTGAAGAAGCTATTTATTTGACAATTTGTTTGTTGTACAGAATCAATTTTGAACAACGTGTGGTTTAAGAGACGTGGTCTTCCGCTTTTTTTCTCGGCGCCATTAGTTTTAATGATGAACAGCTCTCTTAGTATTGTTCCTTTGAACCCATTTAAATAACTGTTCATAAAATTCTTTGCTCTGCCGTGTATCGAGGGGTTTTGTTTGAGATACTGGAACTTATTGGAACCGAGTAAAATGAACTTGTACTAACACAGGGTTGAAGCGGGAATTACAATGAATTAAATAACGCTTGTGCTATCTACGACGCTATCATATTTATCGTACATTTTTTATCCCAAAAATATTGTTGCTTGTATTATTGCGTCAACATCATAGAATGGTTCAGAATAAATTTGAGGTAGTAACGTTTTCCTTGTATTTCAAAAACCTAAATCAAAACAATCTTGGGAATCGGTCAGCATTGCGGTTGCGTAGTTGTACATTGCTAAAACGTGTATTTTACTCCGTATATCACTTCTAATGAGCTACAGGGGAGAATGCTATAGACATTAGCCATTTGCAATCTCATATATTGTCTATACTTTTACGGTATTATAGGAACTTACAAGTTGTAACTTTTGGAGCTACAAGTGTAGTAGTAAAAATTTGCAAATTTTGGAGTCACGCTACGAGTTTTGGTATGACGCGTTACAAGTTTCAGCCGCTAGTGTTGCTGACCCTCCAAGAGGCACCGTAGGAAGAAGAAGAAGAAGAGGAAGCTGCTTTTTCACATCACGAAGGAAAATTTACTCTAAAAACTATATTCATATTTACATGATCACTTCTTAGCCTTATTCCCCATCTCATTTCGTTTAGGCTGTGAACGCATTTTGTTAGGCTGTGAAGGACCAGCACAGAACTATCTGTCGTACAAACAGGCTGGCATTTCTAAGGAGCGCCTGTTCGGAGCCGACAATAGGTCGCTGGGAACCTTTTCACGGTCAGGCCATTGAACACCAGGCCAGTTTCAGAGCGTTACTGGGCACCGCTGTTCTTCTCGGAGCCGATGGCGCATGTAGCTATGCTACGCTGACGCTGCCTCCTCCCGCTGACTGAGCGGTAGGTAATCTGCTAATCTTTCTAAGCTTCGCTTCTTCGAATGTAAGCTGAGGCTGGTTCCCGTGAGACACAACGTCTCCTAGCACGGTTTCAAACGAACGCTCCTCTCATGTTCCTCTCAGCAGCGCTGCGAAGGAGCCTGGATTCCATGTTGTCTTTCTCCCCCATTTTATCATTTTTCGAGGGAGAAGAACAGACTCTGCCATAGAAATGGTCCCGGATCGATATCTGTGAATTAGAAATTATCGTTATATTTCTGGGTGCGCGTCTCTGAGTCGTCGGATTGAACGACTTTTATTTGGCGAAGAAGAACGATCCTTGCAACTGATGTTGTATGAAGACATCTTTGAATATATGTGCAAGAATTCGTAAGAACGATCTTTCTTTACATTGGCGTTTAAAGCTCGATGGTGATATTCGTATATTCTAATACCGACTGATAAGTAGAACTACATACGTCTCGATACATGTAAGCGTACACTTAGATTTTCACCATTCTTTATCTTCATAGATGTCAAAATAGATGATAAAAGCGTGGGAAAAGGGGGTTTGAGGTTCACATAGGCTTACAAATCTCTCTCTAACGTATCACTCACACAGTTCATGCTCGCTTCCTCAAGTTCACACTCGAAATAATAATCAAGTTCACATTCGAAAACTAGTTCTTCCTAGCACTACAGTAGTTAACTTATCTTTGGACGTTAGGCATTCGGGGCGTTCATATATATTCCGAATGCATAGCAGAACGCATGCGATGTTCAATGGCATGTAAAAATCAGTTTCATACTACATACGTCAACCCTCAAATGATGTCAGGATTTTTGTTCAAAATGGAAAATAAATTATATTTCATGCAGTATGAAAATGAAATTCATTCGTATTCCAAGTTTATAATGGAACGCTCTTGAAAGTACGTGTTTACCGTACAAAAATGAAAACCGTACTGAATTATTTGATCTATGTATTTCGTCCAAACACATCAAAACTGTTAGAACTAAGCGCAAAAAATATTACAATCGTAAAATTTTAGCATTTTTTGCATATCATGCACAATACAATTCTCAAATATGTACTACGTCAAGAAAACGAAAAATACGTAGAATCTTGCGAGGTGCACTTATTACATTACAAATGGTTCTATTTAACACAGGCTGCTAATATGGTGAGTTGCAATCATTGTAATCTCGCTTCTTCGGCTCAATCTTCATGTTATGCGTTGATTAGGAATAATTATGCAAATATTAATTTGAAATAATTATGGAATAATTTAAACGCTTCTGCTGTGGCTCAGACTCTTGAGAATTCCGAGTCATCGACTCCCACTACACTGGGGATTTTTTTTTTAAATTTTGAGATTCCTGGTAATCGACTCCTAATAAGTAGAGACTTTTCTTTTATATCCTCTACTTATAGTATTTCTTTTTATCATTTTTGATGTGTCTTCTTAATGATGTAGATGTTGGTCCGATCAGTTCGTATTTTGAAGAAATGTACATCAACTTTTTAGAATGCAATAATTTTTACAGTAAAACCACGGTAACCGATTTCGCATTATCGTTACCTAACGAATAATAACGCCTTTATATTTGATATTTAAAAAACTACGGTTGACATGAGCAACTGTCATTAGAGTACAGTCAAAGGTGGATAATACTACACATTTTAACACCGTAATCAAGATGAGGAGTTACAGCAATAAGTGTTTAGCTAATATACCGTACGGATGGGTACTTTTTTTGAATCAAGTTAATTCAAGTTTGAAGCTATTACTGTGCAGTCATGCTCAAACTTCAAACTATTACAATGACGTATAGTAAGTAATACCTATGCGATATTTAGTAAAAGCAATTATAATCTTGCACAGTGTAAACTGTTTCGCTGATATAGGCCTAAAATCATTACAATGATCAAGCAATTGTAGACATCAATATCTTCATACTTCTCACAAGAATCCTCTTATGTTTTTGTACAGTTGTAGGGAATAGAATCCTCTAAAACTAATGTAAATCTTAAATCCCTTGCTTCGGGAGAGTTATAGTCACACCATGTACTGGAACAGTTATAAACTTTCAGCAGAATCTATTGACTTCGCATATAAGTATTGACTACGCATATAAGTATTGACTACGCATATAAGTATTGACTACGCATATAAGTACATGTTGTAGACTTTCATCAGTATTTAATTTACTTCATACATGAATTAAGGCGTGTGCCGGAACAGCTGCGGTCGTCGATACAAAAGAACAACCTACATGAATTTTAACCTGACACTGAGAGTTGTAGTCATCAGTACCTATTTTCTACGCGCATAAATCTAGACATTATGGTAGGAATAACATGAGATGGCGCAACACAAGCAACAGCAGCTGCACCCTAGCCAAGTGAGTGCGCGTGGACGTCTAATGACGCTCCGAGACCAACATATTGATTTTCTGCCCAAAACCCTCGGCCGACCTTCACCGCTCCTCTCCCACCAAGCCATTACACACTCTCTGCATTTGTTGTGAGCGCCACATGCTTGTGATTGCTAACTGTTCTCATATCTTATGTACACAGTGGTTTTGTTTTACTGGGTATTCTAATAGATCACATGCTCCTTAGTGCAGCGAACGCGAAGCATGCAATGATGTAACAAACAGTTTGTTAGTTCGTTCACTTTATTTGTTCACGTGCTTATCATACGATGTCTCTTCAGTGTGCACGATATTACAGGTGCACAGGCTAACATGTTTTATTTGTAGAGATGGCTTTAGTGAATAAAAAACACTTATTGCTGTAATATGCTCAGAAGAAAGTAATTAATTTCAGCCCTGCTGTCTCCATGTCGTGACTACGTTCGTCGAAACAGGCAAATAATTGTCATTCGCTTCATCTACATTGAAATCTCTCAGCTGTGATGGCTAGACCATTAAGTTTACTGAAATAAAAATCTAGAACGACTCTTGTTCGAAAGATAAGATTTTTGGTCGTTCGTCCGCCTAATTTCCATTGAAATATGCCATCCTGTCAAAAACAGGACTTTGCTGGTTAAGGAGACTCTCATTCAATGAAAAATACCGGCTTTGAAATTCAAGGAGTATAATCGTGTAAAAAATTTTGTGCAGGCAAGCAACAGCAAACAGATCGTAGGGCTAAATAAAAGCAGGATTTTACAAATGTCTTTTGCATCCAAACATGGCCCTTCTTCTAGAGAGCTTTCAGTGAAAATAATTCTTGCCCTTGCTGGAAGAGAACATTTACCGTACGCGACACGTACAGCATCATCCGACCGCCATGACAACTGGGAAGCTTCTCGTTCCCGCTTCAGCAACCATTCTTTGCCTTCCATTTTGTTACGGTAGCCGAAACTAAAGTTCCATCGCTCGTTGGCACTGCCGTCTTCCTTCTCGAACTTACTAAGAATTCTCATCGCTCCACTTTGCTGCTGCGATGGAAACATACTCATTGCTTCAAATTAATTTGGCTATAGTGAGAGAAAAATTTATATTTGGCTATAGTGAGAGAAAAATTTAAATTTATATTACTTACCATTTAAATTTATTTCTTATGATACGCACTCTACTAGTGCTATCGTGCATGCACGTTGATAAACGAAAACGGCAATAGTTTAGCAGTGATTTGAAATAACAATGTGCTTTCTCGCGTTAATTTAATGTTCAAAATTTAACTTGATTTACTCCAGCGTACTCAATTTCTCTACCTGGCACCGAGCTCCGAGTGGGTAACCGAATTAACATCAATTGAACTTGATAATTGCGTGTATACTAAATTACATTAGACTAAAAAAATTGAAAAAGTACTTTTTCCTTGACTTTAACTGTACTGCATTACTCAGTTTTTCTTCAAAGATAGAAGATATGGAATTAGTTCTCAGATTCTCCATTATTTCAAGCTTCTTTCAGCATTTCTTGCATTACTTACCATTTAAAATTAACTTTCAGGGTACTGCTCACTAGATCCTCTTTGGATGTGACATTTAACTAAACAAATTACTGAAACCGCTAAAATAATCAGGAAATGAATTCTGGTCGCGGTAGTTGCAAAAACTTCATTTATTTCTTTATTTTAGATTGATTTCAAACGAAGACAAGGATTTTTCGTTCGATATATTTTTGAAATTAACTTTTATGTACTGCGATTTCTACTATGCTATTGGTTTATTGAAAATGAGACTTGCAGTTACTGCTTTAAAATATATGCGTATCTAAAAAACCTGTGCTTGAAATATTTCTTATTAAATTAAGGTTACCCACAGTTTCATTTTCGAATTATAAATATTTTTCCCAACACAAATGTAACTAGTTAGAATCAAACATGTCCCAGGCAGCGAGTGCAAAATTCCCGCCAGAAAGCGTTTCCGGACGCAGGAAGTTCTTGGCACCAATCGTCGTCCAGGCCGTGGAAACGTCACGGTTGCACCATCCAATGACAGACTAAGCCTGTTGACTATATAAGCTGGGGCCGCTATTCATCCGCCTTCATTCGCTGTTATCGGCAGACGACGTGTGTAGTGCTGGTAAGATTCTATATTGTGATATTCTAGCAGTGAATTTGTGAAGAATATAATCTAAGGTGCGCTATACTTATTTTAAAGCCAGATACATTGCCCGTAGCACTCGAAACGAATGTGAATAATGTCTTCCTAACGGGTATCGTGCTCGTCTTTTGATGCTCTTGAAAGCTGTTAATAGTGCTTTAGTTATCTTAAAAGTCGTTCAGTTTTAGTTAGTGACTCATTCAGAGTGAATTCACGCGATTACTACTGTTTTGCTGATATAGAAAAGCATTTGTGAAGGATATTTTCAGCTAGATGGTGGAATTCTTTCACTAATGACAGGCTTGGGTGTTGCCGGTGCCGCCATCTTGAAGTCGTCCGGTGTGTTGCGTGTCGCACGTGATTTCTTACAGGATTGATTCACTTGAAACTGAACCTAGCGCCGAACGTCTCGCTGTGAATATATTTGTTATATTATTCACTTGATTGTTGATTTTTTCTCTCTAATTTGCAGTATTTGGGTTATTGTTGCGGGGAATAGTCTCAACTATTTCAGATAATAGGTTTAGTAAACCAGTGTCAATTGTATCTGAGGAGCCCGAGAGCTTTGGGAAAGTTTTAGAAAACTTTTGATTGCACTTGGTTGGTGCAGCGTGGGACTGTATATTACGCAGGTAGTAATATTTTCTTTGATCAGATTCCATACTGCTTGTTGATTAATGTAGTTCTCATTCTGCGAGACGCTTCCATAACAATTAGAAGGGCGAATCCATATTACTGTCAAAACTAGATTAGTTCCGCGTCTTGCTCGAGTGCTTAAAGTTCTTTATTTCCCGACTACTTTTT
>VOMN01039888.1:0-37490 GCA_014899125.1 Orchestia grillus
CCCAAAATCATTGCGTAATATTTAGGCATATCTCTCTAAGTTCAGAGCGTATGTTAGTGTGTTAATGGCTTATTTATTTATTTTCCTTTTAGCAAACCAACAAATTCTTATTACGGTTTTATAAGCACCAATGTTTAAAACAAATGCATCATAACAGTTTTCACTGACCGAAGCAAATGGCTAATCCTTCTTGCAATTCCTTGTATTGCTGCAAAATCTCATAAGAATATCGATGCCCTGGGCCAAGCTTCTGCATAAGATGGTTTTTCTCAATCACTAACTGAAAATAAATCAGCCATTACCAAATTTTGGACGTTGATTCCATGTAAGATTTTAACAAGAGTTTGACATCGATTAGTCCAACTTTAGGGATTTTCAAATTTATTTCATCTAGTTGCATTTTAGCCGTGCTACAATTTGTGGCACCGACAGGAAAAGTCTATGAAATACACAATTTTCATAATTTAAAGCCTTGTTAAGGATGCTGAAAACCTTAACCTTACCTTAGACCTTAAATAAGGTTCAAGGTTTGAATTTAAGGTGAAGGTTCAAATCTTAAATAAGGTATAAACATAACAAAAAATTTAATAACAACATATTTAACACAATTTGCGGGAAACATATTAATGATTAATGTGCTCTCCATGTGCTACAACAATATCCAGGAGATGTCTGTCCATCGAATTCGTCAAATTTTCAATTTCATACGCAGTAATGCCTTGAGCACAATTTTCAAGTTCACTCTAATGGTGATGCTTGGTGAAAAATAGACGTCCCTACAGGTAAGCACGTTGTTTAAGCAGTAATCACAGGTTACCAGTCGGGTTCAGGTCAGGAGCGCACATTGACCATTTTATATGTCGACTATCTTTGAACCTAAGAGGCTTCAAATATTCTACTGTAGCCTTTGTAGCATGTGACGGGGCATTGTCACGCTTAAAAACAAGCTTCTTTTTTGTTGGCAGGAGACCTGCTCCGGAACCGAGGCACAACCATCTGCTTCAGGAAATTGGCATGGGAAACTATAGTTAGTTTACACCTTTAGAGTATCTAAAAGGACCCACTAATTAATTGCCAACAATTCCTGCCCGCATCATAACGCCTCCTCTTTGTTGACGACGAAAACGTTGGGGCAGGAAGCTCCTTCTCGAACCCAAACTTTCTCCACCCGTCAGGTCCGTCGAGGGTAGCATGCATCTCATTAGTCAAAAGGAAGAGTTTAAAATCCAATTTTATGTATGTTCTTGCCCATTCACATCGAAAATCATGTATCTACTTCAGAAGGGATCTTATATCGGACATAACATGCCTTAACCCTTCTTCTCAGGACATCGAGTAGTTTTTGATACACGGCCGAGTCCAACATTCTGAAAGGTATTCTTGCTCGTTGAGTGAGGGTTCCTGCGTACTTCTCGTTTCACTCCGGACAAATCCCATCTCTCCAGGATCCTACATCTTCCCCGTCTTTCCAATACTGTCGGTCTTGGATTCAGGATTGTTGAGATACTTCTTTATAGTACGAACATTACGGCCCAAAGTAGCAGTTATACCTCTCACATATTCACTATCAGCTAATTTAGACACAATCTCCCTTTCTTCTTTGTCATTAAGGCACTTGCGGTGATTCCTTTTCAACTGAAAACTTGAAAGGCACAAAAGCGTGGCACGCTCCTTACACAATGGCGTTGATCTATTTTGTTTATTGCCGCTCAGAACTGATTCAAAAGTTGCACAAATGCGCATGAAGGGGTCACAAACATTTCTGTCAAAATTTTTTGTTCAAAACTGAGGAGTTTTAATTTTAGACAAAAAAGTCTCACGCACAAAAGTTTACTAAAAGCTCTGAAGAAACTGAAACAACGGTTCAATCGTTTGACTTTGCAGTGAAAGGTTTCATTCTTGAGAATTAACTAACCCTATCTAATTTTTTCATCACCCAATCAATACATTTATTTAAATAGCAAATAAAAATACTCGGGAGGCAAAAAGCTCTAGATAATTATAGACGCTTCGTCGAAAAAGTAAAGCTGGGAATTTTGCAACAAATTAACGCACCGTCAGAGAGATACTGTATCATCTGAAGTCGACAGAGGCAAAGCTGACGACAAACTTTCTTCCATGGCCCCACCCCTCCGCACTGGACAGGGCAATGCGATTTGCTATGCAACTTCATAGACGATATGATCAAGTCTTACGTAACTTTTATCGCGTAACTATAAGGTCTGGGATCAATAAAAGATTTATGAAGCATAAAACCAAAGTCAGATCCTCATCAAAAGTTTAATGGGCATTGAATCGCTGTCAGACTGTCAACATCGCTCAGTTCAGGCTCCGATATCGGCTAGTGAGACGCATCACTGCGTCGTAAAGGCAGAATTGTCAATCATTAATGACAAAAACATTCATTACGAAAATTTCATACTGATTGCGCATAACAATTAAAAAAATCAAAGCACACATGATTCAGAAAATTTCCCCCATAAGTTTGAGCTCTATGAATTTAGCAGATATTTCAAAAAGAAAAGAAAAATTGTCTCCAGACATTTTCGTCATATGAGCTCATGTCGCTTTACTGTCGGTTTTGAACATGAATTCTGTCGTAAAAGTAGCCTCCGAGGCCGATCCTATTACAAGAGACTTCCAAGTCTGTAATCTTCTTCTTGTTGACTTAATCTGGAAGGCCTTAGACTAACAGACTGCTGCCTCACGCAGCCCAGATTCGTCTTCTCTCTCATCGCTCAGACGGAGAATCTTCGCCGAGCGCTCCGATGTACGGCATCCCCAAACAAATGCACGAATTTTGCGTCGAGTTTTTTAAAAAGGGTTTACTTCGCTAAGTAAAATGTTTCGGTGAGAATTGAAGAATGCTTTTGCAACTGCAGAGTTGTTAGATAATAATTTTGTGCTTGTAGACACTGCACATACTGTGCAACTGAACTTATTTTATCGATTTATAGTTTTTTCATCTCGTTGAGCTAGATAAATATCATTTCGAAATTGGTCTGGAACAAGCAAATTGAGTCATGCGCTTCACAATCATAAGCCACGGCATTTCTACCCTTCTCGAAATAAGGGATACAGTTCCCGAATTACACTACGCGAAAGAACAATTTAATTCAATTCGAACTGCAAAGATTTAATTCAATATTCGAAGTTTTTCTTGTAAAACCTTTTCTCACAGCAGCGGTGCGCATCTTCAACAGTTTCTCGTTTGGCTAAAAATCTCGACTTCAAAGCTAGAAAATTCTCTAAGAAAATCCGAGCGGGAAAGCAGTTTCGTTGTCTCAGAAATAAGGCTATTCTTGCGGGAGTTTGTCTCCGGTGTGAAACGTGAAATACTCTTCAGGGCCGCGGATACGTGGTGCTCACACGGAGTCCCTGCTGTCAGTCCCTAGGTCCAAGTCAAGGGAATCCATGTAATAATGCGTGGATTTATTTAATCTTACAGCAGCCTCAACAGTCCCTAGCTCAAATTCAAGGGAATTCATACACTAAAGTAGGGGATATTTCATGGATTTTAGCACCCACTAAAGTCCCTAGGTCAAATTCAAAAGAATCCATCTAATAAGGTACCGGAGATTTCAAAGGTTTAACAGCAACCACAACCAGAGACAATTGATGTGCCCAGTAGTGCACCTGAGCACAAAATGAGCTTATTCTTGAGTTCAATGAGTTGAAAACACATTGCACAAGCGAGACGGTACATCTGATGCAGTAAAAACACGAGTAAATACCAATAGACGTCGGATGGTTTACTTTGTTCCCTAGTCAGTTTAATCACTCAACACTTCGACTTTTCGTTAAACAGACACGAGACAATTTTTTTAAACACACTGTTATAATTGTACTGGAATTTTAAGATTTTAATTGAAGGAAGCAATTTGCGATAGACCTGAACCATTTTCGTTTACTGAGAGATCCTTTATTAATTATTACAACTGAATTTAACTACTAAGCGATTGCGAAAAGAGTACAAGTCAGGTATAAAAAAATATCGGTATATTTCTAGATCGTCCGGGCTAAGAGTTTGCAAAATTAGCATCCGATCGTTACCCGAGCTTTTCCGCTCAAACACGCACTCTAAAAAATTTCGTTGACAATAACAAACAAAAAATTTCGTCGTTTGCTATTGACGACTACGCACCATTACTCCCGAATCATTTTCAAAGAGCACTTGTCAGATCAAGTGACTGAGAAACTAGCACTTGCTGAATACATTGTCAGCGCAAGCACAGTGCACCAGTCACAGATTTATTCATCTGGCTGCAGCCCCTGATGTCCCTCAACGCTCCGAGCAGAACAAGTACAGCATTCTCGGTCTGTGACACGTCGGCCAAATAACACGATAGCCGGCGTGTGCTGTCATTACGTGAGTCTTCGCGTTCCCCTTGGCTGCTCATTGTGGACGAGGAGGCAAAAGAAAGCCTTTCTGTTGTTTACGTGGATTTTTCCCTAACATATCTCCTATTGAATCTTCCTCGTCGCACTTCCGCGAATGTCAATGGGAGAAATTTCCTTTGAAGGGAAAAAGGTGATTGGGTAATGAAGCGACTGCTCAATCCTAAATCATGCCTTAGCTCACGCATATGTTGGAGCAGTCGAGGTGGGACGCAACGCTGTATCTCGTACAAGCGGCGGCACCTCAGTGTGGCCCGGGCTTGAAGGCCCAAACATCGGCAAGGTATTCAAGGTATTCAAGGGATGTTAAATAACGATTTTGACCAGTCAAGTAAACGTTTAACTAATAATCAGAAGCGGAAATAAGGTAACTTTATTTCTTTCAAAAATTGAATTTGCGGAATAAGCATCCAAATATAATACCAAAGTTGAAATGTTGTTAATTACATCTATTTATTGTCATAATCCAGTCGATTTAGAAAATACTGCAATGAAAAAAATTCACCACTTTTTCGAACCGATCAATCTAATGATGATAAGACACAAATAGAACATCCGAACCTGTACAATTTCTAGTATTGAATTCACAAATAGAACCACATGTGAAAACTCCCACATTAACGAAAGAAACTTTTGAGAAATTTCAACGCGAACATACGGCTAATTCTCGTACACTATCACACAATAGGTCATAGCATGAGAAGTTAAATATCATGAAAATTATTGAAGGAATTTCAAGAAACTGAAGGAAGGAATTAATGAAGGATTCACGATTTCACTTGCTCCAACTTCGCAGTACAATACTAACATATCGACCACGTCAAAGGTACGACAGCTCCAGTAGAGCAGCACGAGACGCAGGTCCCAGGAGCACAGGTTAGTAATTATGGTGCACAAACAAGCTCTATAATTGGGAACAGATATCCTCTCGACCGTACGACCCTCCTCACCCGCTGCAGATGAATTTCGATACCAGACTTTCGAATTGAGTTAATACCGACCTTAATATATTGAATACGAAGGAAAGGTTGTGCAAGTTTAGGTGACAGGAGAACCTCTATCTGGTTTACATGCAAGGCACTAAGCTGCGCAGTAGAATTTTAACAGCTGATTATCACAAGTTCCATTTTGGAAGCACAGCCTCTAACTTGCACGGCCTACAGAAGCTCGGTGAGCTCATAGGAACTTTTACAACTTCTATGAACTTTTGTGGCGGGGAGACCTCACGTGCTCGAGGCAGGTGCTTCCTCCCTTAATGCACGTCGTAAACTTCTCCAACTAGCTGACTCGAGCACTGGGGTACAAAATAAAAACCAGGTATTCTTAGAAAATATTACCAAGTACGTACGCATGATATGGGGTAATTGTCATTCACAAATGGTAGAAAACGGAATTTCCTCGATGAAAAATTCATTCAAGATACGGTTTTCATAATCGTGGGTCGATGAAAGAATAACACAATACTCTCAGTTTGGAGCATAAATTCAGTTATGGCTGTCGGAGCAGCTACTCAGACGATGCATACTTCAACAGACTGTGTTAGAGATTTAAAAATGCTAAAAAAGGGAAACTATTGGGGTATTATTTTAAGAGGTGAAGCACTAGGCATGTGATGGGAATCACAAACAAATACGGAGAAGAACATTTCTTTATCATTTAAAATGAATCAGTAGTTATATTTCGTTCAGAAAGACCACTTGAATAAAGTTGTCTCATGCTAGAGTGAGAAGAAGACCGAAGAATACAACTTTGTTCTTCGGCCCTCATGAAAAGTGCTCGGTGGGCTGCTCCCACATACCGCTCCGAGTCACTCGCTCAACCCAACTACATGCGAGAGACGACAGACTGACAGTCGGCCGAGCACCCTTGAAACGCGAGAAGGATCCTACGATTCTCTTATTAACCAAACTCCTTCGATGGAAAAATCTTTGAATATCTACAGCGTGCCTTCAATATCTTACTCGGAATTTCGCACTCGTGCTTTATTTCAGGTATTTGAGCTGACTGTTCTTTGAAGCACTCCGAGTAAAGCTGGATGTAAAATACGGGAGTTCTCTACACTTAAGAGCCAGGATTGTCCTCAGCGAGTCTTGACGAGCCATTCAGATTTTGGGCGAGTTTGCAGAGAGGGCTCTGTTAGGCTCGAGAAAAGTTTTTCATTTGTAGGACTTCAGAATATGAGATGTGACTTCGGGGAAGGTTTGCTAACAGATTGTCAATTGCTTGCCAAAGTGAGCAACGTTTCGCGACTAAAAGTTACCTTTTGAATTTTGTTCGGAACTTGGAAGCTTTATATAAAATCTTCTTATTTACAATCAAAAGTTGTGAGCTGCACGATATTACTGACAACACAAAATTCGAAACAAAAACTGATGACGAGGCCCACGGTAAGTTTGAAACTTTTATCTTAATAGTGTTGATTAAGAAAATAACGATAACAATGTAATGAGAATCATAATAAATAAGAATCACAATGAGTAATCACATGACACTCCACAGCTAGGTCTTCCTGTATCGAGAGGTACTGTTAAAATGAATAATAGAATGCTAAGTCATCTACAGCGGCATAATTGAGGAATCTGTCACTGTGCTAAGTAGTTCAATATTCTGATCTCTGTTGGTGAACGGGAATTATATTTAGTGCACAACAAACGCAGTTTTGAAATTCTTCTCAACGTAACGAGCAAATGATCTTAGCTATGGAACGTAAAAAACACGTTTTATCATTAATCTTTCAGAAATATCAATTATGTACATTTGTCTTTATCGATGAAAGCTAGAGTACACCTTGAACTATTATTTCCTACCTTATATGATATAATTTACCAAAAAAAGCATAAATGCTTACGTCTGCAAATCAAGCGTCATTGTGACCATGCTGAAGTCCTAATTTTAATGAACACTTTTTTTAGAGTAAAAGCACATCAATATTAAGTATAAAGTCAAAGCACACTGGTGCTAACAGGTAAAGTTAATTCTATAGAATATGTCAAAAAGTTCGCTACGATGAACAAATTGCACCAGCACACCTGCTGGTACATAGGATGCCAACAAAAGTGTCACAACTCTACAATTGATGATGAAGAGTTTAATAAATATTGCATAAGTAAATATTATCTTAAATATCGTAAAATTGGTAATCAACTAAGTTGTTAATGTTGTTAGTTATCGAAATTAAAAAACAAATTCTATGATATTTAATAAGCACTGAAGGGCATGGTAGCACTTTCTAACGACACCCAGTGCGTGTGGCACTAACCTGTACAGCCCACAAGCAGGTCAGGCCTGAAGAGCAAGGCTTATGTGGCGCACTAACCTGTACAGTCCACAAGCAGGTCAGGCCTGGGGAGTAAGGCTTGCTCGACCCGTAGCCCGGAGTCTCGAAGTGCTGAGAGAAGGCTCGCTCTCGCGGGTGCCGAGCGAAGTTGAAAGGGTCCAACTCGAAGGTGAACTCGCCGCCGCACTCTGCCGAGTTGAAGAATTGTTACAATTATTCCGGCTCAAAAGAGAGGATGGCAAAAAATATGATAATTTCAAAGTAATACGTACTCTGCCACCAATTCCGATGATGAAGAAGCTTCAAAACTCACTGAAAAATTTGACAATAAAATTGATATCTTATCACATCAGAAATGTAAAACCGTAGAGAAAAGTCGCTCTGAGAAAATTAGATTCAAATTGTTCGCAACAATTTATTCCCCCTTTATCATCGCAAGAGTTTCTATTGTGAGTGAATCAAAAGAGGCAGCGTATCATCTCCTCCCCAAAGAAATTTTCGATAGAGGGAAAATACGTTCAACAAACGATAGCACTCGTAAGAATCTTCATAGAATCTGCCCTGGATAGCACAGACGAAGGAGCTGTCCGAGAAAAAAAGAACATGGAGCCGGAGTGCCTCCTTCAAAAATTCGGACACATGTTGAAGACGTCTGAATCGCTCGATGTTGTCGCTCACTGCCAACGGCTTTAAAGAGACTCACTGATTGCATTTCAGCCGACGCTTTGACGCTCCCGCTCGGGAACCATCGGTACAGAAGATGGCCGTACAGGCTTGTGATACTTGGAAATGGAGAAAGATGATCGTGACACGGAAAGCCCTTTCCACCATGACGTTGCATTAAACAAGTTTCGATTGACACATGTGCACCAGCCGGGTTAGTAGGGTTAACTAGATGATCATTCGGGAGGGTGCAGGACAGAAGAGGGTCATAATGTAGAGTTGCAGAAGGTGATAGTATCATGGAGAAGGTGACTAGTGTCAACCGGAATGGAGAGAGTGGTGAGAAGAGAAGGCAAGAACTAAATAATAGAAATAAAACTCTGAGATATTGGTCAGAACCGGGAGTTAATGAAGAAAGAACAACTTTTATATTGTTGAGTTGTAAGTCAACATCAAAAGAGGCCTCAAGGCTAAAGCGTACAAGGAAACTATGATATGTTTACATGTACTTCGTGCGGTATTATTTTTGTGTGTGAGTGTTGCTGGCCTCGTAAATATTTACGATGCACGTCATATTTATTTCAATTACTAAACGAACATATCATTAGGTTAAGGTAATGGATGAGACGATTACCAAAGGCTATCACATAAATTGAATGAAGTTCCTTTCGAACGAACACTGGTAAGCGTGGGGCCAGGGAAACGCCTTTCAAATTCTCATTGCAGCAGCAAAAGAAAAACTTATGTTTTCATAAATTCGCAAACACGCTTGGGAGTTAAAATTTGGTGGGAGGGATTCAGACGGGAAGATTATTGAGCGCAGTGTCCCAGAAAATCGAAGACTAATTCAGTTGGTTGAGTTGGTCAAAGCCTCAACAAAAATGATCGATTTGACGCCGCTATTTCCGTCAAGCCGAGAGACGGCGAAATTTTTTGTGCTCAAGCTGATATTTGCCGAGCGAGGGCTGGCAGCAGAGCAACTGGGTCAGTTGTTTGATGTTGTGCTCCTAAATTGAGTTACAAAGATGCGGTTCTAATTTACGAGTCCGGACTGCTGTGCCGTCGGTCGCTCGCAGGCGCTGGCGTAGGGAGGACACGCTCCCCAGACAGGCAATGCAGTTGTCACTAACTGCTCTACAGTTCTGATGGAATACAGTTGTCTCTAACTGCTCTACAGTTCTGATGGAATACAGTTGTCTCTAACTGCTCTACAGTCCTGATGGAATGCAGTTGTCTCTAACTACTCTACAGTTCTGATGGAATGGCTAGCTAGCATGGAGGAAATGTGTAATTCTTTAATACTTCAATTCAGTGTTAGTGCAGCAATGAGCGTCTGACTCTACGAAAAAAATTTTTGTGAAGGGTTCGATGAAAAAAGAAACGGAAAATGAATGTGAAGAACTAAGCAGACACGTTTTGCTCACGATCAAGTTCAATGGAAGCGGTAGCATTATCCTTATCAGAGCCTCATAAAAAGTGCATGAAACGATAATTAATGACACATTTGTAAATTGGCTAATTCCTACGTCTCCTAGAAAAGAAGAAAATAGCAAGGAACTAAATTGGAAAATTAAAATGAAATACTTGTACGCGCATCAAAAATGGAATCAGAGCTCAAAACAATCCGCGGCAACTTGTACAAATCCACTGAAGATAACGAGGAAAATAAGCAGCTAGATAAAATCAGTGAGACGTAACGAAGAGTCATGTTTTGAATAAAATGCAGTGATTTACTATTGTAAAAGTTGTTGGTCATGAATAGTAATGGATTTGAAATCTACAACAATGAAAATGACAGGAAAGTCTAATCCCGAGAAGCTGTACGAGAGCAAGCAGTAACAATCGGTGTGCAACAAATTTCGTTTTCGTATTGTTCCTGCGGTGAAACCATACTTTGCCTCTTCTTCGTAGCTGAACAAAGTGAAAAAACTTTTAATGCTAGAACTTTACTTCTGCAGTCAGGTCACTGAATTTGAAAATTTACAATTTTTCAAAATTATACAAGGCATACATATAATACAAGAATAATGCAAAAGCAAAGTTTCATAGGAATAATGGGGATTAAATTTCTTATATTTTGCGATGCAAGAAGTTAGGAAATACACTTAATTGCTACGAACGGAAATCCCGTAACATGGCGTAATTCAATCATTTCGATGCTTGTATGAAGTCATCACTGCACCTTTTCTTCAGCTAGCTATTGAATTCTCTTCAGCTAGCTATTGAATTCTCTTCAGTTAGCTATTGAATTCTCTTCGATTACTTTGATATACTCGTACTCTTGTGCTGCAGGGAAAGTCTTCAGATATTTTGTGTATTAGGTTTTCTTCAATTATTTATTGATTGCACCCCGGACCCTGAGTTCCATTGACAAATAGAAGGTTTGTTGCCTTCGTGGATTTGTTTTGAAAGAGATTATATTTTTGAACACAAGGTTAGCAAGCGACAGCGTCGTGTCCGTGTTTGAGGCACAGTTCTCTCACCCGCGAGTGGCGGCGACGGTTGGGCTGCGCCGTCAGCACCGCTCTGCAGACCAGCGTCCGAGCGTCTGTACAGACTGAACAGAATAAACTTTATTAATTCCAACACAGTTGACAACCAGTTTATCATTGGGTTTCAGTGTTTATTACTAATGATACATGAGTGATGTGAAGAACGTGGCGTTTACGCTTCCTTTTCCAAGGGAAGAATTTTGCAGCATCGCGAAAATTCGTTTACTCAGCCACGAATCGAGCGCTTTCTTCCCAGTTACGAGTGGAGCACCTTACTACTGCGCCATGGAGTCTCTAATTATTCTTGACGAACGTGACGTAATATCATATGTACCCTTAATAGCACATTAACGACCTCATATTCAACTTCAAAGCCAGGCTCTGAGAGAATTCATTTCCAGCGAAACATTCAGAACTAGTGGACGCGCCTTGCCAAAAATGGCAGGACAAATGATAGTAAATCCTTAAGACGCCCTTTTATTTACGGTAAATCTGACATGAAATACTGTTATTTTCAGTATCACTGATACGGACTACCTTGGCTGATAGTCTCGCTATTACTTTAGGACGGACAGATAGACGGACGGAAGGACCAAGAAAGTCAGCAAGCAACTCTGCCAGATTAAAGTCATTGCACGTACTTTTGTTGAAAGATTCATGGCTTTAATGAATGAGGTAAGAAAATTTAACGAACAATGTTCGACAAACTTTTTTGCTCGATGTATATGAGTCCCAAAGTTGAATACAATACAATGGTTTATGTACATTTCTTCACCCCTTTCGCGCAATAAAAAAGCCATGACTCCTCGAATAGAACGCGTGAAAAGGACTTACAGACTGGTATGATGTTTCCATTGATAAAAACGAAAGCTTGTGGAAGAAGTGAAAATCGATTTATATCTGGTCAATCGAAAGAAAAGTGACTTAAGGATAGCCCTGCATCTTTCAGGTTTATGTATTCCGAGGCACTTGAGGCAATTATTGCTAAATCAACCTCATAGCTACTGATGGTCTAGTATCAGACACTTTATACCAACTTTACCAGGAAAATATGCTTCAAAATGTGTTCAAACCCTACCGAAAAAGATGAGGCCCCAAGATGCAAGGAAGAGGTTCAGTGAGTGCTTGAATTATAGACTCCGGCTCTCGGCCTCTCTCTAGTGCTGCAGCGGTTGGAATATCACATGAAGCACCCGTACCTCCATGAATAATTCCTTACCTAGCACTGAAGAAAGGTTTGATGGGCTGCTTGATATCATCCCGAGGCTTTACGTTGCGCTGCAAATGCTGCAAAGCAATGCGCTGCCGCTGCAACACCAGCTGCTGCAGAGGGTCTGGCTGCAGAGCCTCCAAGGTCTGTTGGTGTTTCCGCTCCAGCCAACCGGCCTCACTGCCGCTGCTGCCCAGCGACTTAACGACCCCGGTTCCAGCAGCAGAGATAGCGTCCTGACTACCATGAGTACCGATGTGTAACTTCATTGGATTAAAGTTGATGAAACTTTGAGGAATGTTCAAGTTTTGTTTTCGTAAGACGCTCGTCTCGTTCGCTTGACTGACCATCTGTTTTCCGTCATCGCTGGTGTGAAGTGAGGGGAAAACTTTATATTTACTGTCAATGAGATGCTTCTGATTTTTTTTCAGCTGCTGCAAATATAAAATTTGATCGTAATCATCCGCTTCGTTGATTTTCAATAATTCAGAGTGATCGTATCTATTTTCTCCAGGGTTCATTGCCATCATTAGCTCTTTATCATCTGCTCCGTTGTTGCGTTGGTTACTTACATTGGTCAAATGGAAATTTTCTCCGGAGTGAATCTGCGAGGGTACTTGTTTCCATTCGATTCTATTTTGGTTCCATTCATGTGTATTTTTTACGTCTGTTGCAAGGTCAGTCTCGCTTTCTTCTCCAATATTAGTCGATTGCTGGTGCAGTAATAGTTGTTGCTGGGCAAATTTTTCATAGAACTCGTTCCGTTTACGAACGTCAGCAGGACTCATCGTCGGACGAAGTGGGTGGAACGTTGGATACGAATGTTGAAATTGTACATTTTGGTTTGAGAACTTTCTCTTCTCAGATTTCTCCGTCACGTTTTTTATGCTGCGCGCTGGAATCTTTGAAATGACTGGCAAATTTGACGACCATTTTTGAGCGTCATCTATTTTTTCTTTATTCATTTCTGGTGGAACTGGGAAATAGGAAAACTTAGGAGAATGTACGGCATTGTCTCTGCCAGAAGATTGCGTCGGGTCCAATTCAGCAGCCATTCGTTCCCACGCTCCTAATGACATTGGACTTCCTATGTGATCAATTGTCATAATTGTCATCCTCTCAGTTTCTTTTGGCGAGGCGGTTGTTTCTTCGGATGACGGAGTTTCCGGCACAATAGAATTCTCTATTGAGTCCGGGACAAGAACATCATTTGTTACTGGACTAAAATGATGAAAAATAAAGGATTTCGGAGTCGATGCAAGGGGGAACGTGGATGCAGACTCATGTTTTGCATTGCTTTGTTGGCCCTTCTTTTGATCGTCCCTGGCTCGGGGCAGAAAAGCTTTTGTGCTTTCCACGGGGAACGAAGTGGTAGGAATGGTGAGCTGCGTCTCGTTGGCCCTCTGCCTCGAGTTGTAGCGCAGGCGCGCGGGCTTGTGCACGCCGGAGATGCGCCGCCGCTTCTGGGCCCCCCGCGCATCCTCTGTCGCCCTTCAAAATAGGAATTGAAGGTTGCTAGACGTGATTAGACTTCCTAAAAAAGTTCATCTTCTAATCAGAACAAACAGTTCATAATATTAAATAATAACACATAATATTAAATAAAATCAACAGTACAAGAGATGAAGAAGGGAAGAGAGTCTGGTAGGCGGAGTCATTGTCAAAGTCTGTAAAGCTCATCAGTGGTAGACGGAGTCACTGCCAGAGTCTGTAAGGCTCACCTGTGGTAGACGGAGTCACTGCCAGAGTCGCTGGGGTCGTGGTACGCCCACAGGCGGGGGGGAGAAGGCCCCGTGCGCCCGAGCTTCCTGTCCCGAGCCTGGCCCATCTTGAGCAGCATGCCGTAGAAACTCCCTGTGAATAGACATCAGTTCAAAAAGAGGCCGGACTTTTTTCACACTAATTTCACCCAATCAGGGCTCATGACATTCATACATGACCGTTATACTTCATAAGTTTTCATGAGTTGTATTTGATATTATTTCTGCCTGGCTGGCGTCCTATACATATGCAGTATGGGTGTAAAACTCATATACATCTTGAATTTCGGTTCAACAACCAAATCTTGAATTTAGGTTTAATAAATCCACATCAGTGGATTTATTTAAGTCATCTTCAATCTGTTTTTCAAATCATATCATTAAATTGTTTTGATAAACCCTCAATGTGAAAGAGTTAATTCCCATATTTGCGGCATTATGCGTGCTTGTCCCCTCAAAGTACTTCCCTCGGCTGTGCTCCCATCGTTCTTACCATTTTGGCGTTCGCCTTACAACTAGTTTTTTGAGACGACTCGTGCCTGCCTCGGTGGAGGCCACATAATTTCGTTTACGAAAATGACTTCTGTTATCGGATGTTTTTCAGCTTGGGGAAAGCAAATAGTCGGCAAAGGTCAATTTGAAAAGTACATGGGTTAGGGGAGGATGATAGTGTGGTTAGAATCTCAAAACCGGCCGACAAGCAGAGACGAGTGACGAGGTGCGCTATCGTAATGCAACGACCTGTTCCTGTCTTGCTACAACTTCGGCTTCTTCGGGATCACGTCTTCCCTCACACGCTCTCAAACGTCTGTGTAAAACTCGTCCACAGTTTGACCTAGTAGCAAAAATGTATAAAGAATAGTTAAAAATTGATAGTTAAAAACAAATAATAGATATTCTGTCTGATTTGAAACTGTTTTCCATTCGTGACAATATGATATGCTCATACGGCTTCTTCATAAGTATGCTGGAACAAACCACATGTTGTAGTAGTTTTGCAGACGTTGAAGCAAGATTTTACGGTGTTTCGTGAGATAGTTCGCTTTCAATTCGTAAGTACAGTGGACCATGCACATGTTAATTTCAAAACTATGGAGGAGTAACTGACCAGAACTACAGAAGGACTCAGATGCCATTATGTCACTGAATATTGCAGTTGGGGAACAGTTCCCAGGAGCTCGGTTAGTGAAGGAATTCGTGCGCTACAGTGAAAGTACGGTCTTAATTTGAACACGCCTCATACAGCGTAAGTTAATTTTTCATTGTAAGCATTCAATATTCACCTTTTAAAACAGTGTCATTAACGCATTAATTTCGTATATTTTACCCTGTGTTCACGCTGTAAAATCAATTTTTCCCCAAAAAATTATATACCATAATACTTGATCATTGTATTTAAAATCCCACCACCAGAAATCCTGCAATGTTTGCGGATGTCATTTGAACAAACTTGCACTCGCAGAGGAGTGCCGCCACTCGGCATCGCCTAATTTCTGCCTTTGATGAAGTTTGTTTCCATTTAGTTCCAGATCTTTCCTAGAGAGGTACATTTAACATTTCCAACAACGCAATATCATTTATTTTTTGAGTTCGAAAAAGATTTTTAAGTTCTATGAGATATTAAAATCCTGTAATATTAAGTACACTACTTTTCAATACTTCTGTGCCAAAATTATTATGAACGTTTGATGATGTATTAACCGTATGTTGCTCATGCTATTATTCTTCGTTGCGTTGCAATAACAGATTTTATGTAACTATTGCGGAAGTGTTACCAGTGACACATTTCGATCAATTTCGAAAGTGTATTACTGATATATTAGGAAAAGTACACTAATTCTTTCTAAGAGATTATGAGAACTAAATTTTCCATTAATTTTCTACGCTGAAATTATCACAGCTTGGACCGCCCCCAAGATCCGGCAACCTCAGGGCCAGGGACTGCAATATCAAAACTAGTTACGACGTCGCACCGATCAGCTGGTCGCGTAAGTCTGGCTAATTGAATGTAGCTACGATGTGTGCTATTATCAAATACGTTACACTCGAGATTTTCACGTGAGTTTTCACGTCTCTTTGCGACATCTCAGAGCTCCCGTAAGTGGAGTTACGTTGAGCGTAAGTTCATATATAAACGAACTGCTGGCCGAGATTCAAGTGATAGTTATGTTTTCTACAAAAATTTGCGTTGAGCGTATATGATAATTATGAAGGGTTAAATGCAATTGCTACAATTTATTTTCAATTGTGATTTCCATTATTCTTATGAAAACTTCATAATTTATACATATTTCGAAGAAAAAAGGTATTTGACAGGTGTATCAAAATAATAGAAATTTCTTGCACAGCAGGCACAAAACATTTATTTTTTTAGTCATAAATTGACGAGTGTTCTCATCCTAATTCTTTAGAGGTAATCAAGCACCATCATTTAGTAAGAGTTGATATGGAATATAGTTTTAATAAAATACCCGAGCCACGTTTCTCTGATCCGACGACTGAAATTAATTAAAACCATAATTTCGTCACTGTAAAAATCTGTCGCTGTCGCTCCGCCTCCATTATCACGTGACTAGTATCTACAATGTTCACAAATCCCGGCCTTCTGATTGGCTATCGGCCAAAGCGCTTCGATAATATCGTTTGGCGTAAGTTTACGCTAAGATATCTCTGATCAGCGTGCGCTGAACGTAAGTTTTTCCCATAAGTCCGACAACTTACGATAGTTTTGATAATCAGGCCCTGGGATTATCATATTATCTGGGAGCTCCAACCTGTACGCCTCCTTTACGCACGATTTGCACAAAATTATTGTACGTATCGCTCTCTGGCGGCGCTTACAATAACTTCCTCATCAATAATTGCAATGGAAGAAAAAATATACACTTGAATACATCATCTTCTTTCTAGCTTTCAACGAGAAATAATAGGCAGCGCAATGATTGCGCAAACATTAGAAAGACATAACCGTGATTTAAAATCTTAATTAGAATAAGGTCGCTCCGATAAAGATTTACAAAAAAATGTTCCACAAGCCTCATCGAACTGAAAATCAATCATCAATGTACATAGCACTCCTAGGCTTCAAAGTATCTATTCCATTTGATCTCTACCTGAGAAGAGGCCGTTTAAGTGAGTATTTGAAGGCATTCTTCGAAAGTATTCGTTAGTATTCTTCATTGTCAACAATCTAAATTACGAAAGGCCGGAAGCAGCAGAACTACGGGACTCGCCTCATGTCACAAGCTGGGCTCCTCGGCTGCCTTCCAGCCAATGGAAACTAGGGTAAATTATCAGCTTTTGCTTCATTTCAATATTATAAATAATCTAATGAACTGGCATCCCAAGTTCTCTTTGTTTACATCCCTCGTGTTCGTCCGTGTGCTCCACAGCCCTGTCAGCGTCGAAATCCTTGAGATAAGCATCAACTCAAGATTTACGCATAACGATGCAGGTACGCATCAACGATGTACGAACGCATCAACGATGTGCGTACGTATCAACTCAGGATTTATGCATCAACGATATGCGTACGCATCAACTCAGGATTTATGCAACGATGTGCGTCCGCTTCAACTCAGGATTTATGCATCAACGATGTGCGTCCGCATCAACTCAGGATTTATACAACGATGTGCGTCCGCATCAGCTCAGGATTTATGTATCAACGATGTGCGTTCGCATCAACTCAGGTTTAATGCATCAACGATGTGCGTCCTCATCAACTCAGGAATAATGCATCAACGATGTGCGTCCGCATCAACTCAGTGGTGCAACACCATTCGCAAGGAGTTTGTTTAGCGCAATTTGGAGAAAATTGAAAGCGCTCAGTGTAGCTTTGACGTTAATGAGGCATTTAACTAAAAAATAAGATGAGCTCAGGAGAAAATTCTCTACGGTAAAAATTGCATAAACACAAGTTCGTTGAATCTTACATGCAGCAAAGTAAAAATTGAAGTGCTTTGAAGATCAAAACTTTTTTTAGAGTTGATATCAATCGATCTTCAACGATTGTTGGTCCTAAACCTGATGTAACTTACGAAGGAATTCAGATTTCGATATTTTCACACTGAAAACATCATTGGTCTATGAAGGAAGGCGTTGGCGCGTGCGGACGCATCCGCGAAATTAATGGTCTTAGATCGAATAGATTTTGACTTTTGATAAAAAACACATTCTTGCCAGTTCATCCTGAACTGGTCAGCCTCAATCAGGGAACACAGAACCTGTAACGGGCCGCAAATGTAAACTTACCATTTTCGAACGAATAATTTAAATAATCAATTCGAGCGAGTGTGTCTCGTCACTACATCCGTTCGCCGAATTATCATACTTTATGTAGCGTGATTTTTGTTCTTGGCAACTGAGCGGTGTTTCCTAACTCCTTTTAATGGAGAGCCACAGAAAATGTCCAGTATGCGCAAGTAACTTTGCTGTCGCATTGTTATATTCATTACTGGCATTTCATTGAAGAGGGACAAATTTCAAAGTTCTTTGACCACGAACAGATGCAAAATCATAGTGCTAATATATTTTTTTAGATTTTGTCCCATTACAAAGACATTGGAAATTATGCTTTTAACGCAAGCTCAAGACAAGAGCCGAAATTTGTTGCATGACATCGGGGACTTCCGGTGTACGAACATTAAGGATGGCGTGCAAGTCCTGGGATCGTGGCGGACATGGCGAACATGGTGAATATAGTGAACATGGTCATCATGGTGAACGTGGCAAACCTAGTGAACATAATAAACATTTTGAACTTGACAAACATAGTGAACATGGTAAACGTAACGAACTTGACAAACATAGTGAACATGGCAAACGTAGTGAGCATGGCGAACATAGCGGACATGGCTGACATGGGGAACATGGCTGACGTGGCGGACAAGGCGAACATGGCGGACATGGCTGACAATAGGGCAAATTCAACGCAGCGTGTTGACAAGATTCACAGAATGATAATTGAACATTTCATACTGAATTATTATTCGTCATTATGTTTTCAAATCGTCAATGAGAGTTGGAAGAAGTAACGAGTTGTTTCATTGTTTGTATTTGAAGAAGTATAGCAACTCCTACAATGATAAAAATATAATTGATTGAGTCCAAGAACTACATCACCCTACAATCCGTGTGTATCATTATGATCGACTTCATACTAAATACATTCATGTATGTGATCTACATATTTATACCTGTGGACCATTTACAATTAAAATCTTACAACGTCAAATTTTAAAATTGAAGTTCGAGCAATGGTGACCGAAACAAACCTGGAGTTAGTGCTCGCAACGCCCCTCGATTTGGACAAGCCATGTTTTGATGAGGCTCGTTTTGAAGATAAACAAGTTTTCTTTTTCTGTTTTCTCCGCCTATATTGTTTAAGTTACGAGGGAGCGTTTAGTGCCATTACTCAGGAACAGAGAGAGTATTTATTTACTTATTAACGATGTTCAATTCCGCCAGATGCTCACCAAATTTATACTAATTAGTTCCAGGTAGAAATGTTCGCTTTAGCGTCCACACAGGGAGCTTTGTTTGCTTTGCAGACCGACAGCACTGAACAACCTCGACTTTGACAGCAGGTTTGAGGTGTAAATTGACTGTATGTTCATGGCGTACATTTGACTGCTTGTTCATAGTGCAAAACTCGACTGAATGCTCGTAGAGTAAACTATAAGCCAAAGATACGAATTATCAGCTTCAGCTCCTACTTCATTTTCAGCATTCGATGTGATTCCGACGTTCCACTTCCGACACGCGTACTTGAACAGTCACGCCAAATTTTTCTTCTTTCCGCCAAATAGTTTTTACGAGTAAACATTTGCGATATTTCTGAGTAACGTTTTCTGTCAGAAAAAAACATCAAAAGAATATTTAGGCTCAGAGTACCAGTTATCCTGTCGACGATTTTGTAGCTCAAACAGAATTCTTTATTCCACAACCGTGATTGTGTTAGCTCTCAGTGAGAGTGTAGTTTTGATCAGCAGCCACAGGACGTTTGCTGCAAAAGTCTGCTCAAGGTTAAAACTGTGATCGGCAACAAGCTTTTCTATTTGTTTGAAAAATATTTTTAAAATGCCTTCATTCTGTCATGCATCAAATACCAAACTGCAAATTTCACGAAATAAACAAAGTAATCATCTTACGACGACTTCATTTAGGATCAAACACGAAAATCCACTTTTAGCTTTTTCCCGCACACCTTTAAAAGGAGATTAACTAGATTTTCTCATCTGTTTTTAAGCTGCACATTTAAGTCTCAAGTTTATCTGCGCTCTCGAACCAGCAATTCTAATTTTTATCGTTAGTTTTGTTCTTTCGGGAGGAACAAACTTTCCAATACCCTGTGTTTTTTTTAGTTTTATATTCGAAAGCATAGACCTAACATGGGTAAGTTATTAGACGCTGCGATTCAGACTCAGTAGATTCAGCAGCCTTGAGAAGCAGACCTTTTTGAAAGAAAAGAGTTTTCCCTGAAGAAAAATGTTTACGTAAAGATTCTGTTGGCGGCGTGCGACTGGCCGATTTCCATTGCGTCACCGAGCGTTTCCATGGCTACGGAGGAACCCTGTATTCCTCGCTGCACTCGGGTGTCCTGCCAGTAATTATGAGGTACTTAGAAATCAATCTACTGTAATGTATTCAAACTCCAACGAAATAAAGTTTTTATTCAGAAACTACAGTCAGGAGTCCTGGCACACGCCACTCTATGCGTGCTTCCCACTTACAGTAAATATACTACAAATCGGATTTAAATCATGCTGTATAATTCGTAACAAGGTCAAATTTTGTCATAATTTTATAATTTTTCAGTCAACTATAATTTAAGATTTCATATTGAATGTATCAATAAATACTCAATCACTTTCACACATAATTTAAAATTTGACGATTTTCACCACTTCACGATGAACAATTGGCTAGTAAATTAAAATCGCAAGTAGAAGTTTCAGCGTCATTTGCAAACGTAATTTTTAGGTAGTAGTGTTATTGTAAAAACTTGAATGATAACTTGTGTTGCATGTCACTTATTTCGGCATAAAGAATGCTTTCAGAGGGCTCTGTTGCGCATGGGTAACGCGTTCCGCTCAGAACTGGGAAGTACGGGTTCAATTCCTGGCTGAGTGAAATGATTTTCACGGAACCACGAAGTGCTTCCTTCGAAAAGTAGCTTAGATATCAAATTCCTCGCATCCCTCACGCGTCAGTAATTAAAAGGTATTGAAAATCCAACGATATACGATATGCAAACTGTGTTGGAATTGTTAGTTTCTTCCCTTCTTTTTTTCTTTAAAAAAAAATTAGAGTGACGTCGACAGAGGAGATCACTTGTAAAACGGCAATATTGCCCTCAACACGTTAAAGGCGATTGTTCCAAACAGAAGTCTTCGTCTTCATTTTTTATAATTTTGTAAGCATAAATTCAGTTATTTATGTTATATTATGTGTATAGTAAATGAGTGATAGTCTTTCTAAAAATAATCAGCTTTGCAATTGACGCATAACTTCAAAATCTTCTTGAATAACTTTGCGCTGTGAGAAAAACAAATCATTTCATAGAGTGATTAAGAAAAGCTGAGTCAAGTATTATGCTGCGTCTAGGTAAGTGAATTTTTTACATAGCGACTTAAACTTAATGTCGTTTGAAGAATTACGAAACAATGAAAGTTAACACTTCAACCGCATCGTGCGCCATATGTGGTACACACGACAATGTCACCTAACCTAACAACCAATTACTTAACTTAACAAATTACTACGTTTTTTTGTTATTTTACGTTATTACTCGGTATGCTAGTTTGTTTCCACGATATTTGTGTTTATTACTCGAAAATGCTAGTTTGGATAAGAAGGAAAATTAACATGATAACCAAATTTAGGAAACAAAATCCATCATTTTTAAATTCAGATCAGAGTTATTTTTCGACATGAAACTTCACCTGTCTGGAGAAATGCGATCAAAGTTTTGAAAGAACTGAAATTTTACTTGCATTGAAGTACATTTAAAGAAAATAAATCCCAGTTACAGCCAGAGTGAACGCCATTTCAAGGTACATTCAACGCTCGGACTAAGATACGAGAGAAACAGAATTCAACACACGTAGCTCAGAAACGGTGGAAAGGCCCGTCCACAACTGTGAAATAAGGTAAGATATGCACTGACCTGGATATGATGCCCCGAACGCGTCCAGCAAATGAGGCAGCAGCAGCAGCTGCAGCACCACGAGCCTCATCGTAGTCATCAGGGAACGCGGAGTGGCAGCCCACGTCGAACGTTGAATAGCTTACTTGTGCCCTAAATCGTCTTCTCACCATCAGCTGGCTAGGTGACAGATCGTGTCAAGGCCCTTAGTATTTCACTCGTCCAAGAACTTCAGTTTTCTTAATTTATGCTGGAGAGGTGATCAATGATGTTATGAGCCTTAATGTCTCACTCGTTCATTCAGTTCCATGAGCAGCCTGGAGGGACCATCAACTCTGCTTCTCACTCACATTTACCATAAAATTTATACTCGTGGACGGAGAAACAGTTTAACACTATTTTTCCACAATTGTTATTCAAAAGAGGTAAAACCCCTGTAAATAATATAGAAGTTATTAAACTACTTAGGGGTAGAGAAATATCTGAAAATTTTCGTATCAGAAGCAATGATTTAGAGTTCATCGAATGAATACGCACGTTCGCAGGTACGCTTACGGAGAATTGTTTGATCTCACACTGGGAGAAGGCAAATATACTGAGACAGGAAGCAGGCAAAAGAAAAATGAAGCTCGCATAAGTTATTTAAACGGAACAAATGAATAGAAGCACACTGAATTCATGTTTGTAACATTAAGGTTCAAGTTTTCGAAAAAAGTCTCAAAATTGAAGGCGAGCCTACGATCAGACTACAGAACGCTAGACTTTATGGGTTTTTGTAAATGCTCTGCCATTGATATTGAGAACATGTTGGGAATCACAAAGGATACAGCATGATGACTTCAATTCAGCTTCGCTTAGATGAAGGTGTGGGTCTGCTCTTAGAAGAGTGTACGTAAGCTGACCTGAATTACGGGATGAAGGCAACTAAATTACCTCAGGGTGATTAAATTCGTGAGAAGATTTATCATTCACGGCAGCGGTAGTGTGAACACGGATATACACTGAGAAATGTAAAAACTCGTTAATTCTAATATACTATTGGGCTCCTTTCCGAGCAAGTTACAGCATCTTGTACGACACTGATGCAATGAGGTCTTCAGTGATTCTACTTCTAACTCTGTCGATAATTTCAGCAGAAGTTGGCCTCCTAATATTGATAGAAAAGGCTTGCAGTTTGTCCTCAACCGCATCCCATAAATTTCGCTAATTAGAAACCTGTAAATTGTGGGGGTATGCCATGTTCTTAAATGATCCCCTTATACCGAATAAACAACTTTCAAATATTGTGAACACGATGGAAGGGAGCATTGTGATCGTGCAGAATTTATCCCCTGTAGGAAAGCCAATGTACATCGAAGAATGAACATGGTTATAAAGGATATGCGACAAATGACGTGACGTAGGCGCATCAAGGGTATCGGACCTATTTCCAGTTCATTTACGTTAAATCAGATAATTAAACTTCCATCATTTAGGCCCGCAAAGTAAGAGAGGCTGTACCGCATGTGATTTTGACCAATTGGAGGGAACGCTTTCAGTTTGCTGAGGATCACGTGGATTGGACTGTTGAGGACTGGAAATGTCGGAATGTTTAGTCTGAGGAATCTAGATTCGCGCTCTTTCAGCCCGACTGGAGCATCAGAATTAGACTTCAGTCACACGAAGCGATGGATCCATATTTCAATTTCTATCGCGGCGCAGCATCTCGTAATTTAATTTTCGAGCTAGGCCGGACTATAAACTGAGTGCCTCTGGTTCCAGTGGTGGAAATTCAAATACTAATTAAAGTAATGGTTTGGATTAATTTGTCATTGTTAACCCTTTATACCGCACTGTTGTTTTCAGACAATGGTAAATAAAAAAAATATGTGTCTGTAGCGATTTAAAAAGATTGTTCACGAATCATTTTGAGCGGCTGTCCAAACTACCATGGACTGAGACTAAACATGACTATATAAATTAATTTCTTTAGGAAGACATAATTATACCATGCTATCCCACCTAAGGACTTGCGCTTAAGCAGAAATGTATCTTTTAGTTTGATTTAAAAAACTGTGCCACGCACCGCTAACTATAAGAAAGTGTGGTATTGCTCAAAACTACGTAAATTTTACAGAAAAATATGTGTACTTAGAGAAACTTTTGAAGCCGAGGAAAGTAGAAGCTACTGATGAAGCTCACAGATTTTAAAATGTATAGTCTAGTTATATTTTGCACTGGAGTTACAATACCACCACACCCGAGCAGCAAACCTGCAGCGCCTCTTACTGAGCTCTCTGATGATACTCGCTTAGTTTGCATTATAGACCCCCACTGTGATAATAGTCGTAGTGGTAACATAGTTTGTAGGCCCCCAGTGAGGGTCACTGCACGCTGTTATTCATGAGATCTGCTGTGGAAGGAGACAAGCTATTACTCACTTTAAGATCCATCTCTTATTCAACGGTTAACAAGACAACATACTTGAAACTTCAACTAAACACAGATTCTAGAAAACAAGTTGAAATATCGTAAAACAAAGTATAAAATTTTACATATACGTTTTACATACGTTAAAAGTAAACAGCTTCATATAAGCTAGAATCATACATGACATGTGACAAAAATAGTCAACCATTTCTGTGGCACAACTTTGACACGATAATTATGGTATTAAGTCACATCTGAACTTCTTGCAGAACATTTTAAATGGTTCGAGAAGAAAATAAAACTTGGTTCAATATGGAATTTGACGGTTAGTCACTGATGAGCCGTCATAGCATACCGTCACTTTTAGGACGTCATACCGAAAGTCAAAGAAGTCTCAGAATATCAACGCGAGCGAATTATTCAGGCCCAATCTTAAGGTTTATCGCACAGATTAAGCTTTCTTAAGAGATTAGTGAGTCGTACTCTCAGCTGCTGCACGAACGATTCACGGTCAGGCTCGTCCACTTCTGATGAGGAAGGTTAAAAATAAACCCATGATGAATAGCAGAGTGTTAAAAACTGATCTGGAAACCGCCAGGATCGATATCAGTGAACAAACCACAATGTAGAAAACTTCCCAGCAATGACATCAAATGTTTCACACCCCGTAAACTCCCACGCTGCGCAAAAACCACTTTCCGAGTCGTCTAGGCTTTGGAAAAAAATACTTGACGAAAGGACATGCATTTTCAAAACGTCAAGTTTGTCTAATGAAAGCAAGATTGAATTGCTTGGTCGTGACTCCGCTCGTCATGAGAGGAGGACACAAGGACAGTCCATATAAGGCATGTAATCATCCCAATTATGAAGTAAGGAGGCGGCAGTACACTTGTGTTCGGGGTGATTTCACAGCTCATAACTGCTGCGCTTCCTATCATTGACGGGAAGATAGATGGCGTCACGTACATTCAAATATTGGAGAAGAGTCTCATTCCAAGTGCAGAGCGTTCACTTAAAAAAAAAAAAATGAACGTTCTAGTGCAAAATTAACTTTTTTGTTTGTGAAGAACAAAATCAACGTTTTCCCGTGGCCAAGTCAATTCTCGGACCTCAATCCTATCAAACATGTTTGGTCTTTAGGGAGCACTGAATGTGAAGATTCATCAGGAAAGTCCGATGAGTCATTAAGAAGTGAAGAAAATATGAGTTGAAGAATGGGCTCATAAACCACCACAAGCTTGCGAACGTTTAATTTCATCATACGAAAATCGTCTTTTAGCTGCAATTGCCAACTAAGGTTTCGCAACTAAATACTAAACGTAGGAAATCATTTTGATTGGAACTTTTATTGTGCGCCACATGTGTTGTTTGCGTGTATTAGACTCTACACCAGTCAAAGGAGAAATTTTGTTCGATATTTTTTCTCTTCATTATAAAATGTATATTTTGTGTGACTTCTACGAATTTTTGCTGGCTACATTTTAAATAAAAATTTAAATCTCGCGTGTGCAGTTACTTCTGTCTCCCCACTGTGTACATGAAATGTGAGGTATATACATATAATAACACGGCTGTGCTGATGTCAGTCATTGTGAACCTGGTTAGGGGCTCTAACTGGTGTCACGGCGATGCCTAATGAATCAAGTTTATATGACTCTGAACTTAAATGAGCAAGATCATAACGGAAATTTTATTCAGACATTGCCTCTCGGTCCCAGTGTCAATCCTAGCTTTTGTGTATAAGAGGTAGGTGTTAAATAATTTTGCTCTTCATACGTTGCAAGTAATTTACGTCGCTCTTTCAACACATTTGGAACTTTTATTTACCAAAAATCTTATACATGACTAGCATTCTCTCATTTGTAAGTTAACTGTCTACACGCCAATGCATTTCTCTAAATTATTATAAGGATTTTAACCTAATAAAAGAGGTAACTATGGCCAAGTTCATTCAAGTTACAGGCGCATTTGGAAACCATACCATGAAAACATTAACTGTAATTTAGCCACATATTCTAAAGAAAATGTGCACACCATGTTTAACAGGGAGTTTCAGAAGATGTTTTTCCCTTGCGCTCCTGGCTCTACTTTGTTTGTCTTAATTCCAGTCGCTTCCAGCTAATGAGAATTTATACTGGCCATCCTTGCTAGTCGTATTTTTCATTTTAATGTGCCTCATTAGTGCTTGAAATAGCTACTCGGATGGTGTAACCAAAACGATGCTATGTACGACTATGGCTCATAAACCGTGAATAGTAATTTCTGAAATAAAAACATATGTTTATTAGGTGTTAATTAAAACTTTCTTTCAAAGGTTAGAGCGTATGATACAGGATACGTTCGTATTAATAGGATAATCATGCAGAGTCAAATGTTTTCACAGATGTTACAATCCAGACTTTGTGTCGAACTTGAGATCGTTCCTAAAAACGTGGTGCTTAGCGAGCGCGGAGTATCATTTAGCGTATCAAAGTTTCGCCGTCCGTCAAAGCGTAAGAAGAAATCGCAAATTTCGTGCAAAGCTCACACTCTCAAGTCCTTGAACTACGAAAGTTTTGGAATAACCGTTTACAGCGCAACTAGAACTTGAAATCAAACTCGAGAGCTTTACAGCACAGAATGAGCTCAGGACGACCGCTCGAGAACGTCATTGAAACAAGGAAGCCCAGGTTTGTGCAGTACTCGCCCCATTGAAGGTGTGCAACAGTAAGGGTCACTTTTCCCAGGAATCATAACGTCTGAAGTTTATGAAAAAATCGGGACATCAACGCGTCTCTCAGCACATTGCTGCCCAGATTATTTTCAAGTTGAACAACATACTTTTCCATAATATGCATATTTTCTCTTGAAGGCACATTCATGTAGCGTTTGGAATAAGGACAAAAACAAAATGGCATTACATTATTTCCCGTTGCTAAAGCAAGCAATATAGTAATTATACTTCTACCGATATACACAAGCAATTAAATTGAGCAGACCTAATTCGGCAGTCGGGGCAGTAAAAGGTGGCCAGCACAAACTGCTGGTGTGCACCACAACACGCGCAGCCCTGCACTTCTTTATTTGCGGAGCGGGGACGGTCGGGTGCGAAGCAGTTCATTCGCCCCCATACCGTTCCTTCCGGCCCGCGACAAGTTCCGCTCAGGCGCCCGCGCTGTGCTCTTCTTTTCACGAACGGCTTCTAGCGCTGCAAGCTCGCTCAACCTCCGCGGTAACGGATTCAACAGCAAACTGCTCCGTGTATCACATCTGATAGACGTTCCTTGATTAAAACAGTTCTTCTGTCAGAATTACTTGAGAATAGTTTTTTGTACATCATGAAAAAAATGACGCAGTAAAGGGGTAATTTCACACTAGGTATACATTTGACAGCTACCATAAGGTTTCACGGATTGCCGTCAAATGAAAGTGAAAATGCTGCCAAAAAGGAAGAGAAGCTTTTATCATATGTAGAGGAAAAGAGTGAATATGTTATGAGCTAGCATTGCGGGACGCTCCGTGTTGTTATGAGCTAGGGGACAGTTATGCACGTACGTCTGCCGTTCAGTTATACGACAGCTGCGTCAGCTGCTCTACACGAGTTGGAGCTGTCTCACGACAAAATATTCATAACATATCGATTACAGAAGTAAGTGTTTGTCACCGGTGTTCAAAGTTACAAGAATAATAAGGAAGAGCGTGTACACGAGTAACTCATTACATGCCCCTTTCGAGAATATCATAGAAATCGAAGCCAGCGCAAAATGTCATCAACTCACACTTTATTAGTTCGAAGTCTTCAGAGCTCATTTTTGAACAAAGGGAACAGACGTTGTATAAAGCATCGATAGTGTGGGTGAAAATAGCTTCACAAATAACGATAAAGGGGACACCACACAAGCTTTCACGTCGCCCTAAAGCGAGCGTCCAAGAAGCATACAAGGGCAGTCAAGGAATAGAGTTCTATTGAAAGTTTATTGCTGGATATTCAGCTAAGATTCTACATAATTAGGCGAACTTTTCTGTTCTTGACGCGGGAATTTCCAACAAGTCTCTCCGTCTTTATTGAGAGGAAATGTTGTTGGCTCGGGCCTCCCTCAAAGCCCGAGCGTCTCTTGCAGCCGCGGAAAGGAGGGACGAGCAGCAGCTTCCAGGTCTTCTTTGTGCCGACTAAATGTTTTTGCTCTCGGATTTGCTTCGCACGCCAGAAGCAGCCGCCCCATAATGCACTTAGCGACGCTGGCACGCTGCGCACACCACGGTGGCTGAGAACAACGTGCATTGCGCACCAAAAAACATACACTTGTGCCCATGTATTTTATCCGTGTATTAAATTTATTTTCCCGCAAGGAGGTTATTTTTCTACAGTGGGTTAATAGAATGGAATGAAAGTTTAACTAGTTCGTGCAGACGAATTCTTTTCGGTGGTAAGAACCGTAGAATAACAATGAACAAAGACTTATTCCGTTGGGAATCTCATTTTGATTAGAAAAACCAGGACTGTAGCCGGTTAAAGCATACTAGTTCTGATTAAACGCTCAGGGCATGGCTGAGCACCGGAGCGTGACCGCCCACGTCTCTATGCTTTTCACTAGTTCTCTCCAAAGTAAAATCAGGGATCATGCAGCTCTTTGCTATCACCCGATCCATGAAGAAAGTTTTAAGGTAATAGGTTGCGGTAACCATTCTCATCTTAGATTGTCTGAAACCACATTAATTCATCAACCCAAGCCCACACTAAGGAGCCATGATTTTTCAGTTCTATTAAAAATTCTATTAAGTTAGGTAGGCTGTGTATTGGTACTGCTCTGTAGGTGTTAATTTTCTTTGTGGCTTTTTACGTTTTTTTTGTATTCTGAGTGTTATATATATCTTTTTAAACCATGGTATTTTCATTCATCTTTTACCGTACGTTTTTGATTTTCTTCTTATAACTAAAGTACAATATGACTACCTTTTTATAGTTCTTACTAATGATGAGCTAAGTTTTACTTGAAAGCTTTAAGAGAATAAATTTTCTACAAGAACTGGTAAGTTTTCACCGGCTGTAGTCCTGAACAAAAATTGATGAGCCCATTTCTTCTTTCACATAGGCCAGATTGCACTTTTCTTCTGAACCGGTTGTATCTGCCACGCGAGTCTTGCAAATGACAATAGAACGTCGAGCTATACAAAGCAAACCCGTTCAGCGGCAAAAGCTGCCATGTTGTCGTCTGCTGCGATGAGAGCGAATGAAAAATCCTAAGTGTTTTTTCGATCGACACTCTCAGAAGCGATTTGTGAAATCTCATCTGTAAAAAGAGTAAATATGTTCAAGAGAGGTTCTATCATGAACAAAGGTTCAATTATGTTCTCAGTTCTAGAGTTTCTAGTTATAGAAAATCTAAAAATGAGAAAACGGGTCACAGAAATCGTGCTTTCACAAGAAAGTTTATAGCCTGTCAAGAGATTCGAAAGAAACGGCTGCTGTTCACAAAGGTTCTAAAAGGTTGAAGAAAAGCAATGAAAAGAAATAGCAAACAAATAAAAAATTACTTTGTTCAGATACTGGCCAAGTTGAAGCTATGCAGAATGGCAGGTAACATCAAGCTATTAATATACTACTCCGGATTCGGAAAGCAAGCTTCCGAGAGTAACATGAAGTGAGATGGTCCTAAACAGGATCGGGATTAGGTTCTGCAACCGCGAGTGACTGCAACATACCGCTCTTGATGCGAGAATTTGTTTTTAGGCGTGCTTTTATTTACTCAACGGAGCTGGAATATTTTAGCATGACGCAACTTGCATTCACAGAGCTCATGAAGGGCGTAAATAGTTGTGGGCACACACGGGGGTCATTTTAGATTACGAAAGTGCCACCACAATCTCCAGATAAAGATCCTATTAAAAGCCTGTGAGATCAGCTGGAAACTTGAGAAAAGATGAGTGCACACTTTTCCTTTGTTTATACTGGCAGATAAAATGCATTGATGTCACTGAGTATACTCTTATTGACTTACGTACTGAATGAATACATAGAAAGCATTTTAGAATTTACCTCCCTACCAAGCATTTCTCGATTCAAACACTCTGGTGTCACCAGAAGAAATTTTGCGTACAGCTTAATTCGGTCTGGAGTTCGAGGTAACTTTTGTTTTTCAAAAATCCTCCCAATGACATATCTGGTGCAATTCATGAAGATCATAAAAATATTTCAGTGACAAGTTCACTGCGGCCGTTGCACACTGCAACTGCTATGAAAAATGAGAACTTCAACATGAAAATTTTTTGTTTATGTGTAATATGTATAATTTGATAGAGCAAGTTTACTATCTAAAAGTTTATAATTTCTATTCGTTGATGAATTATATTAAATTTTGAATCGTTAAGTTTGTAATTATTAATTACACTTCAGTTACGACTATTCACATGAGGAACAATGAGCTGGTCCATGCTCAACACAAAATCCATTACTGGTGAAGTCATCAGAAAACTTTAATTTCATTTATTCTTTCTGATTTTTCCTCGTTATTTACAATTTTACCCACACAGTTGTAATTATACCTTGATCATACTGGAGATCGGCATTGAGAGGTCACACCATTGCACGAACTGGGCTGAAGAGTGCGGAACATCTTTACTCATTTAGACGCCCCTGCTCCTGGAGGTGCAAGGACGGCTGCCCAGGCTCCAGAGGAAGTCAACTAGAGACCAATGCAGTACGAGGCTCTAGGCCACAGCTCTCGAAGCGGTAGAGCTTTAGCTCATTAATAGCCCACGTACTGAAAGCCCACCATGCATGCTGAATCAGATGGCGAGATATTCCAGTTTACCCGCTTGAAAGCCCTGCATTTGGCGCACAAACTGATGAGTGGTAATGGCTTCTGTCCCCAATAGGACTCCGCAGTGCAGAACATAGCTCAACAGAAATGTCTTTGCAAGGAATCGTGAATAACTTTAGAAAAGACTTGTCGAAGACTAAGCGCGACTTGGACTTTTTATACCGCTACAGTGACTCCACAATCAAAGCGAACTGTTATCAAGGCGCAGTAAAAATCAATGCTGGAAAATGAAAAATGGTGTTTTAGTCAGGTGACACTTTTTCAAAACAACGCATAACAGTGCTGTGTTTTTTGTGCATTGAACACACGAAAAAAGCTGTTCTTACCCTATCACAATAGCCCCAAAAAATACTATTTTCAATCTTGTACCTCTTCTTTGAACTTCTTTCTTCGTTGCCACACTCGTGATTCTAGAGTGAACTGTGTGTTAGATACTTGAACTGCAACAAGTATGTTACAGGTCCGTCTACAGGTCTCGAGGAGCTCGACAGATACAGCCAAATTTCCGTTTTTGTGCTCATTTGAAGCCCGGATTGTCCGTCTGACGAAGGCTTAGAATATATTGACTTGTCCGGTAACTCCGCTCGCTTGTTGCTCTCAGGAGACGTAATCATCTTGGCAGCAAAAAGAATTTCTGATGGATCTTAGTACCTCAGGTCGTAAAGATTCATAAGAAAAGTTCGATGAATCTTTAAGAACTGGAGAAAATATGCGCTCAAGATTGACTCATCTGCCCTAACAAGCTTGTGAACGTTTAATTTCCCCATACGAAAACTGTCTCTTAGCTGTAATTGCTAACAAAGCTTTCGCAATTAAATATCAACCATAGGATACTATTTTGATTGAATGCTTTTGCCCTGCGCCAAACATATCTTTTTCTGTATATTAGACTTTAGACCTGTAAAAGGAGAAATTTTGTTAAATATTTTCATTTTTCATTATAAAATATATTTTGCAGAATGTCATTGAAGACGTTCAGACAAACACAGGATTTTTGGCAGAGCACGGTAGGGGACGTCAATTGAAACAAGAGCCGCAGCTTTTGTCTAATTATAAAATTCTTCATGCAAAATATTATTTGGTTCTGCATGAGTTCATATACGTAAAATATTCTCTCATTGTGCTAGTTTGAATGCACGCTCTGTTGGTGACATTCATTATTACAGATGAGCTCATTGGCGCTCGCAATTATTACGAAAATTTTTCGTGTGCCTACATCTATATACATAGCTATATATTTCCTCAGGCGTACTAGCCTAATTCCCATTATGGTGCTCATATGAAACCCGGATTGTCCGTCTGACGAAGGCTTAGAATGTATTGGCTTGCCCGGTAACTTCGTTCGCTTGTTGCTCTGAAGAGACGTAATCATCTTAGTGCAGCAAGCAGAATTTCTGACGGACATGATGGAAACTGCGGGTCCATTACAATAATTTTATCGTGAACAGCCTTTACTATTGCATGCAGAAAATTGTACATGCAAGCAAAAAAATGGAAACAAACGAAACAGAAACACTAACGACTTTATTAAATGCATTAGAATTTTTAAATTCTTAAATTGCCCGGCCTTTTTAAATTCTCGTTGGAAAATTTTATATTTTAAACCATTAAATCGAGCAGTGGCCCAAATTTCCATGAAACAATTTCTTCTCAATTCTTTCACCATTATCATGTCCCCAGGAATTGGAATAAATTAGCATTTCATTATTACTCACGCACCAAATATTCATGGCATTCTCTTTTTGCAGGTCGTTAATGCTCCAATTCCATTCCTCAGAACACAGATCAAAATACCTCATTTAAATCATTAAGACTAATCTTTAGGCCTACCTTCTCTTGCAGTGTTGAAAGAATGTACTTTAGTCTCTGTACGTCGACCTGTGGGGATTTATATTCAAATATGTATTTGTATGTAGTCTTATTCCACAATTGATTACTTTTTATACCATGTGAGTAACTAGTTCGTAATTTTGAGATACTATTTCTCATATTATTTTTTTCTAGCGACCTTAGGGTTTTTATGCACCAATCCTTAAATTAAAAATTCTAATTTCTTTATCGTTTGCCCCAGAAGCCTTGTTGCTTATTTTGGCCCATGAGTGGTGTATAGTCTGACTCTAACATATTCTGTAATTTCTCACTTGATTGTGATACTAAGTTCAATGTAAATTACTTGCGCTAAATAAATGTGTCTGATGTTCAAAAAAATGTACAAATGTAGAGACGTTCATGTTTGACGAATTCAAGGGAAAATTGCTGACAGGAACTGAGGTTGTCGTTCGATGAAATAAAATTGACATAAAAAGTATGTTCCTTTAATAAAACTGTACTTGTTTGATAAAAATATAGCTATCTTAAATTAATTATAATTTTTATTATTTATAATCATATAAAAACCTAAGCTTTCATTACAAAATTCGAATCATTTCTGTTTGAACAGGGAACATGAGCAATCAGGTAACAGAGGACATTTTTGGGATTCAAAGCTTGGGATTCCAATTTCCTTTCTGCTTGGTCCAAAGCTCAGCGAACACAAAAGTTACCTCACCAAAACAAGGTGTGTGAAAGTAATTTCTTATGATAAATAGATCAACCACACACGTTAAACCTATGCTCGAGTTTTATTGCTGGTACAAAAAGTTTGAGTCAAATCAACAAGCTAAAAATCAATGAGATTTCGCAAGAAAATGCTCACTGATTTCTGTTCGGCTATATGCTCTGTTTTTTTCTCATAAGCTATTCCTAACCTGATTACAAATATCTTATTTTAGTGCCAGCAAATCTGGCAACAATCCGATTTTTTCTTACAAAACTCGAATTATAATTCAATCTTCGTCCGGCGGACACATGGCAGTCAATTTTCAAACACCAAAAGTCGAGCTAGAAGTGCCGACGACAACAGATGGGAAATTTGATTAAGTCTCTCACTTTTGTAAACTAGAAGGATGCAATTTCGACCGACAAATTGAGAGATACGCGTTCTGAATATTTATTTCAATATCGAAGATCTATTGAAGAGCTGAAAGTCTACGTAGTCTGCATGGTTTTTACAGCTTATATCTCTCATTGTCCGTGTAGAGTTCATATCAATCGTATGCGTTAATAGTGTTAAAGATTATTTTAGTATCTCCATGGGAAGAGAAAATAGTCGTTTCCAAATTAGTGCTACTCATATCTTCTGAAATGAAATAACAATAGGCATACATATGTAAACGCACTACAACAGCTGGAGTCGTGATTTTTTAAAATTGAACGAGTTCCTCTAGAGTTTTTCACCCACCTCTCCCTGCACAATGCGTGGGACTTCATAGCGAGCTGAACACCTGATAATAAATAAATCAGTCTACTCTCTGAATACTACCGCTATAAAAACTAATTTCAGCAAGCTTTCACAGTCTACCCACGTATCAATTTATTGATACGTATATAAATAACAAAAAGCCCCAATGAAAAATGGTTTTACCGCTCTGTAAAAGGAAATATTTTAAGCCTTTTGATCTTGCTCTGGTCTCGCATTACCGCCAAGAAAAATAGAGGGAGGGAGACGCCAAGATTTGCTGGGCATTTGCTGAAAATGCCCAGCATTTGTCAACGTAGAAGCTGCACAAACGAGCGATTTGTTCCTTCCTGCTTTGTGGAAGAGGAGCAGGCAAGAGAAGGAGAAAGGGAACGGGAGAGATATGAAGCAACTACTTCAGTTTTTATCGCATGCTTCGTATCATCGTTAAAAATTCAATAATTTCAGTGTTTGCATAAACGGTGACCTTTATTCCGCATGCAAATCCTTTGAAATCGAATGAATATTAATGGGCAAAACAATTTGTTTGCACGAACCGACGTAGACGATGCGTTCCATTATGAATAGACCGTGTCAGTTAAACGCAAGCGACCGAGTGTATTCACTGGCGGAGTAGTTTTCAGTTAACGCTCGCTCCTATCAGAATATCACGAATTTCCACGGAAGGAATAACTATGGAAGCGAAGCGAAATTATCTGAACAAGTCTATGCGAATAACGAGAGTCTCGGGGTTCCAAAGGAAAATATGGTCGGATTTTTTCCCATGAAACTCTCACAACCACCTGCCATCAGCCAGGTAGATCTACAGAGCAGTCAGCCTTGCCTGGACGCAACTGTGTGAGAAAATAAACCGTTGGAGTACGCGTGCCAGCTGATGACAGTAGCGCTCGTGGGAAGCAGCATGCGTTCAATGAACGAAGGCGGCAATCTTAGGAATGAAACGAAGAGAAAATCATCACTTCGTCCAAATCGAACGTTCTCGTACAATGTACGAGCAAGGAAGATCTTGAAAAATGACTCGTGTCTACTTAATTAACTCATCTATCCCTCATCACCTTTTACATTCGCTGAAGGAGATGTGGACTGTTTTAAGTAAACAGTTTTCTGTAGGGTGGACCATACGTTTCCATACTTCGCTATCTTTATGCAAAAGAATCTAGCACATCCAGTTGTAAATATTTGCTTCAGGAAAATTTTAGTGAGTTCATACAGTAAATCAGTGCACCACTACGAAACAAACTCGTGAAGTGAAAAAAACCGCAAAAAAACACGGCAAACAAAACACATTGAATCATTAAGGATCACCTAAATTAAAGTATGATACTTTTCCTGGTGCGCTTTAGATCTCGTAGTACTCAACAGGAACATTTTGGGGCAGCACTCTGCTGCTCAGTTGTCTCATGTTCCTCAATTAAAAGTCATGTAGTGTTCATCGAAAAGTCATGTCATGTTTTTAGACAAAATAGTCTCAATTACTCATACTCACGTACATATGTTCCATTAGAGCAGATATGAGTTTCCAGCTACGAACATATCTTAGATTTCTCCCCGACTTATCTTTTGAGTTAGAATATGATACATGAATTTAAACGAGCAAAACGATGCTTAACTTTTGTCCATCGAATCAACTTGACAGGCGAGAGGCAGTCCTCGATGGATGTCACACTTGTATGCACAGTCCGCTTTATGTTCTAAATTTTCAGCTCTAGGTATGCGCTGGGAATCTGTGCACATATTTCCAACACCTCGAGCTAAAACTTTGAACTCAAATCAAATCGCCCATGAGGCACGTAAGACACGTGCAACATCGCGTACCTAAATTTATGCATCACGTACATACCAAAATTTATTCATTGAGTATCTAAATGTAGGCATCGGATATCTAAATGTACACATCGCTAACCTAAATTTATGCATCATGAACCTAAATTTAAGCATCGCGTATCAAAATTCATGAATTTAGTACTTAATTTACGGATCTCACACCGAAATTTTTTTTTAAGTTTAAATTTTTTTATTTTGACTCGGATGCATCGCATGCCTCAATTTTCTTGGAGGAGGGCTCGACCAAGGCGCACAGCAGACGCAACCATAAAGGACCCGAAACCCGGTTCTAAAGTCGTTCATTTTGCCAGCCTGCTTGTCTGGAAGCCGTTCCTCAAATCCCTGCTGACGGGAATAATCCAACGCCAGATTAAGGAGTGCATAAATCTTCCCCTGGGAAGTATTTTCCCCTCATTCGCTGTCTAACACCTTCCGCGGGGCAATTTCCGTCAGCCGTTAAAGAAAATCTTAATTCCAAGCTCGCGTGGAAAGCTCGTAGTTTAAATCGTTGCTGGAAGATGCTGAAAAATTTTTCTCCCGTTTGGAAGGAGAGTAACTTTCTTTATCGAATTATACGCCTGTGAAGTAAGATCACAGATAAAGAAGAGCAGCTGATAGGCGGGAAAAGATTTCGCCGTCGCGCGACTTAATTTCGAGCGGCCTTAGAGGCAGGAGTCTCATCACACAGAAGGGCAGGAAGGTTCGAGGTAGTACATGTGAAGTATTATTCAAGTTTTTCCGTGAATGAAAATTTTGAACGCTTTTAAGGACGACTAAACATACGAATACACAGCGAGCGCTCTAATTCACGAATACGAACGTTAGTTGCAAGGCAGTCAAGTTAATTATAAGCACCCTAATTCTAAGTAAATCGTTAGTTAATAGTAATCAAGTGTTACAAGCGACCTAATCCTAGTAGAAAACATTAGTTACAAGCGACCTAATTCTCGAAGAAAACGTTAGTTACTAGTCAAAAACTGTGAAGGCGTTGTAAATGACATAAAACTATTTTTAATTTATTAACATGAGATAATTTATTTCGACATTGAAAACTGTATTATACGTACATTGATATATTGCACACGATGTTGTCCATGTGTGCATGCTGATACGTATATCTACGTATCAATTGCTGAACTAATAATTCAGTCACAAAAGAAATTGCTATGGTGACGCTGACGGACCTCATAAACGATGCATATAATAAATG
>VOMN01039890.1:0-18162 GCA_014899125.1 Orchestia grillus
CAACACAGCTCTATGTACTCTAAATTATCGATATTTCTATCTACGTATCGAGTAGCATGTTTCTCAGGGTGTTCTTATTCGAAAGGTCTATTTTCCAATGCGACTTCTGATATTTTCATGTATGACAAAGTATTTCACCGAATTTGTGACACACCGCAACGATTTGTAATTATGATTTAAGCGTTGTGAATTGAGCTTTGAAGAATTTTCATCACATCGCCGTTGGCATGGGCGATCAGCTAGCAAATTAGAAATCATAGTTTAAATTGTTGATAGTTTTTGCATTTTTATTGCGCCAATGAATTCTTGTTTAGTTATTGCCGATTGATTTACATATCCTGAGTCACGCATGCCACATATTCTGGGAATAAATTAGTATATCTTTCTCTCAGACAGTATAAGTTCAAACGTAGCCAAACGTATGATATGAGGAGTTACTCCCAGAGGGATTCAATACTTAGGGCCTGATTTAGAATTTTCTATGCTTTTTTACCTGGCTTTGATGATGTACGACAACTTCGCCCCAAAGGATACCTTAGCCGTAGCTGGGCCCTCGGGATGAGTTTTTTTGTGTTTCGTTTCATACTCATATTGCTGCTGTCGTGTTTCCATTTTAATGATAATCGTTGTTCCCTACGCCTCCTTCTCTTTCTACTTCTTTGGACCCATGCAAGGGTTAACATTTAACTTTAGATATACAAGCCCTTTTCTTTCAACATCAATTTGAAGTTTGAATCTTAGGTACTACTAGGTACGTGGGCTTATAAGTACATGGCCTAGCTGTTGAATTTTAAATTTGAAGACAGTGCCTCATCCCTTGCCCATGTGTTATCTAATATTTGTTCACTTCAGCGACAATGATTCCCAAAAACGATACAATTGATTGTCTTCAACTAGGCTGGAATTCCCTAGAGTACCTACCAGCCAGAAGCATCTTGGTGGCTTTTGCAAATTATTGCCTCACCATCATCCATGTTCAGCTTGCTCAGGCTTCACACAGTGCATCTTTTCTATGAATATTGGGCCTGGCCTTGTATCTGAAATTAACTAAAAGCACGAAAGGCTCAAGAATTTGTTATAATTTACAAGTAATTAAAATCGCGTAGGCAAAATGTCAAATTCAAGCTATTTGGCATTTGTTTCAGTAAAAATCCGCTTCATTCATGTTTAGTACATCAACAGAAACTTATTTCAAAATTTGTCTTTAGATTTTCATTGGTAATTATAATTGCTCATTACGTCTCGGTAAAATGACATCTACTGGCATTAAATGATGAACGATTTTAAGGAGTTACGCTATTGGGCGTCCGCGACAAAAAAACAAAACAATGAAATCCAAATTAGGGGCATCTTTTTTACATTTGGCCTTGTTTGGTCCGATATGAGAAACAGCCGAGTGCATGAATGGCAGTAAAGCCTTTTAATATTTTTGAGCCCTTAACTTCCAAAAGGAAAAATTTCAAATGAAAGCTATTTCCCATTTGTTTCAATAAAAAGTTCGTTTCTTTCATGGTTAGTCAGAATGTAAGCACACGTTTCAAAATTTATCTTTATATGCTTGATATCATCAAAATATCTTGCTACATCGCATGTGAGATATCATCTGTGGGCATTAAAGTCGTTAACCTTCTAGTGCACGATTTAATTCTGCCCTTCTTGTAGGGGCTGCACTGCTGGGCATCGGGCACCTTATTGTTTCCACAAAACAGCAGGGTGTTATTGAGGGCTTGAGGCTTAAATATACATTAACTATTTAGAGTGCGATTCTCAATTTATCTAGTATTCATTTGTTGAAAATACTGTCAAAACACCTAGTGTACTACTGTTATTTTAGGTGTTTTTTAGGGTTTCTTCGTGTGTTCTTCTTATTACGAACCCTGATTTTGACAAGGAGACAAGAACAAACATTTGAAATAAATGAATCTCTTATATCCGATATTTCTATATTTTTTTGCAAGTAAAAGTGAATTTGTTTTAACACGAGACTTCGTTTAACGTTAGAGTTTTGACGAGCTTTTTCCTTTATATTTCCAGCGACTCAAGAATCATTATGCATCAATCAAGCTGTATTTTCAATTGAATTAAATGCAACTAATTTTCAGACGAGAAAACCAAAATGAAAATTTTCAAATTGAAAGTTTGAATAGTCATGAACCCTTGCGGAATACATATTCACATCCTAAGAGGTAAAAATATATTTCAGTATTCTAGCCGCTGTAAGGATATGAATATACAGGACCAAATAGTCCGAATACTAAAAAAACAGCTAAAGGAATCAGAGAGCACCTAGCGAACATCTTCAATCAATGGCTCAAAATTGAACTAATCCCGCTACATTTTAAGCAAGCAAATATTTCACCTTTCCAACTAGTCCAAATAAACAAGTAACTGTTGTTAAGTCCGCTGAAAATAAGTCATCAGGAAATTGATTGAAATGCTACTCTTTGTTGGGTCGATGAAACTTCTACAAGTATCTACATTTACTACTTTTGTTAATTAAAAACCTAGATTTTGTCTTAAGAATTGCCCTCGCACAATGGGGAAAAACGACTCTCACTTATCACTGCTCTGTTCGTGAATTATTCGTACAAATGCAAAATGATTTAACCTGATAAATTTACATTAAATGGCAATGAAAATGAGACCAAATAAAAGTTTCTACAGCGATTAGTTACGGAGTTATGAATATTTGAAAAATGAATTTTTTTTGGGTCACCCTGTATAATAATAGCCCAGTTTTGCTTGCGTAGTCCGTCCATCTCTCTGTCACGCTCTTAAGGACATACATTTGAGAAAATTCTCGGGTTCGTATTTGTAACTTACGAGTGAGACTCTCAGAGAAGGCAGTCCGAAGCAGTGATACTGCTAATAACAATATTTCAGGTCAGGTTTGCCATTAATGAGAGAAATTAACATCATGAAATTAACATCCTTTTCCCGCTTTTTTGGCGGGGCACCTCTACTGGTAAGTTTATAAGAAACAAAGTTCTTTAAACTCCCACGACCCTGAACTTTCTTTAGGTTAAAGTTGTTAGAAACTGGAAGCATTTGTTGGAAAATATCGTTTCTGCTGACATAGTGAACTCATTCAATTTTTTTTTTAATACTGGATCGGAAAATTTCCAGTTTTCCAAACTACTGATTTCGTGATACGACACCAGACGTCCAATGTTGACCTAACATTGGACATCAAATTCAACCCATGAATGAAAAGCCATTATAATACTCAAGCCTAGATAAAATTTTCAAACAGTTCTCATTCCGTGCTTTTGCACCAAGAGACTTCGAATAGCTTTTAAATAAAAGTAATATAACTGACCCCATGGAAATGTATTAGGATTATCCCCATGCAGTGGTGACGAAATTCTTCCGTACATTTATTTCCTAAAATTTAAAAAATCGTCATTTTTTGGCTATTAATCCTGAAGATCTCTAATTACTTTCATGTTTATGCCTATAACATCTGTAGGATCGGATAAGAAATATGATAGTCCCCATCTCCAACACTCTGCATTGGGGAGCGAGAACAGCACCTCAATTTTGAGCAAGCGCTAATTTTCTCCCAATTCCTCCTAACCTTGCAACGGACCCTATGCCGCTCATTGCATCTCAGAAACCGGCTACCATCTTCTATCGATTGTCCACGGACATCTCAGTTCCATCCCCAAAGGAACTTTAACGTCATTATCAATATTCGTTCGCCAACTCTAGAATTGTACTCAACGGGCCTAAGCCATTTTGCCCGAAAAGTTTATCATTTTTCATGTTCATGGCAGTGCAATCCTCTGTCATGATTTTCAATAACTGTTAAAAATACGGGTATAAGAAAATTCTGCGCAGTAATGTGAAAGTTAGTGTCCGGTAATCGGACAATCAACTTATCCTATAATACTGCCAAACACCCATCGACTAAAAAATCTCTGATGAAGGCGACTAAAGAATGTGAGAGCTGAAGTCGAAAGAGACGTACAGTGCCTGCACATTAGTATTTGCACAAATCTATTTTCGATGTGCATTGAAAATTTCGAGCTCTGTTTCAGAATAAAGAATTTAGTTAGATCAGAGAACATACATTCAACAGAATATTTAAATCCGAAGGGTAACAAAGAAAACGCTCAAGTTCGGTAGTGTTTCGCATGTTATCAAGCCAAGGTACAGCTCTCATTCGCCTGTACGATCGTGTGAATGTTGCCATCTACAAAATCATTATAAACGATCATGTTGTGCCTGCTATTGAAAATTCAAGAATAAAAGGGGCTGTGTTCGTGCATGGCTACGAGTGTCATGAGTTTCCTTGAACAGCAACATTTTGATGCAATAAATTGGCCAGCACAAAGTCCAGACTTGAACCTAATCGAGAACCTTTAGAAGAACCACGGAGTTACTGTAATGGCTAGAAATCCCACCAACACAGCTGATTTAAGAGAAACTTCAAGAGGAGTGGGCCAAAATAACGGTTGAAGACTACCAAAGGCTCATTCAATCTTGAACCTGCAGATGTCTGGCTATTGTGAAAGCTAAAGCCCTGTTCATTTAATATTGATTATTTATATCTTGTTTTCCATTCAATTGAATTGTTAATTTGTGTCATAGGGTCTAAGATTGTATTCTGTCCCTTAGTTTTGTCCGCTCTAAATTTTGTAATAAAACTCATTCCTTTATAATTTTTTCTTTACCGTTTCAAACTCTGCAAAAATTTAAATTGCTATAAGGTCGAGTAAGGACTACGGCATGCGAAAGTTGCATATTTGTACAATGAATTTTTAAAGTGATATTAAGATTTTTAAATCTGTCTCTTAGTTATGCTCAACTGTAGCTGTAACCGCGGGCTTCATGGCACAATGATTAGTATGATAGCCTTGGAGCCGACAAGGTTAGACTCCCGGCTCAGGCACTGATTTTCACGTAACCACGAAGTACTTTCCTTGAAAAAGGAAGCTTAAATCACACATTCTTCACATCCCTCACGTGTCAGTAGTTGTAAGGCATTGAAAACCAAAAAGTAAAACGTGTTGAAATTAATAAAGGTACTTTAATAATAAAGGTAGCTGCATTGTCTTTCACATGCAAATTAAAGTGAATGAAAATTTGTCGTAGTTTATCCAAGAGAAAAATAAGTGATACTAAGAATAGGATATTAATGATCCAGGGCGCAATTTAAGCCCAAATAACAACCGAGGCCGAAATCAAACCTAACAAAACTGCGGATTTTTGATGTAATTTTTCTTGAAAATCTTTTTTTCAGTGAATACAGAAGTCTTAGTCGCTGTTTTTGCTCATTTCTCTCCAAATTTTTTCAGTGAATAAGAAATTGTAATTCTCCACTCACGGATAGATTCTTGAGAAGAATGAGCTCACAAATCCACGGAGATTATTTGGTGTAATTTATGGCTCAATTATTATTGAGATGAGCTAAACCCTGAATGATGATGATGCGATATTTCTTGCACGCCCAACTCAGGGAAAAATCACATCTAATTTTTTCTGGAGCAATCATTGTGCACGAACAAAATGCAGTCTTATTTTTTCTTACATGTGAACTGAGATAAGCTACATAGACAAAAAAATAGTCACCTGATAGTCATATACCGTATGACCTCCACGACTGCGAAAAATGACAGCAATTCTGCGCAGCATTGAGTCTAGAAGTGCCCTAATGTACGCCTGGTCAATTTCAAACCACTTATGCATCAACTGGTCTCGACGTGTGGCCACAGTACGTGGACGATCTTCTCGACGCCTAACTTGTCGATTTGAATAGTTCTAAAATTTCTATTGTTTCATCTCTGGTGATTTAGCGAGTCAATCTGAATACCTGATATACCCTGAATTACTCTCATGACAATTTATCAAGTTCTCGATCGATACATCAGACATTTGTCATCTTCATTCAGATACTATACAAATGGCGAAACTTGGTTATTTAGCAGCTCAACGTAGCCATGCTGGTACAGTTTGATTGATTACCTCAACTAAAGAACTCTCTTCTGTTGAAACAGTAACACAGTTGAAACAGCTCCATGATATGAGAGACCCTCCTCTTTTTTATATCGCCCCTTGCACATAGGCTTTGTTGGATGCTTTACGAGGTCTTCGATGAACACGACAGCCGGCATCGTTGCTATAGAAACAGAATTGTTATTCATTTGACCACATGACACTTCTCCGCTTCTCAACAGTCCAATGTGCATGTGCTTTAGTCCAGTTTAAACGAGTGGTATTCTAGACAGCAGTTAATATCGGCTGTTTATGAGCCACTGAGCCACTCAGCTCCGTTTATTTAGTGTATAGAATTCCCTACGAAAAGTTCGTTCAGAAACAGCAGGAGAAAAACCATCATTGACATTTTATAATAGTTTTATTGTGGATGCAAAGCGATTCCGGTCAACTATCCCGGACACGTGGCGGTTGTTCCTATCAGTTAGAATTTTCTTCCGACCATAATTTTGCCTTGAATTGCCGAGTTTACCTGATTGTTTCCATTGTTGGTGTACCCGCATAACAAGTGAGGTATGAAACAACAGTGAATTCCTCTACTATTTTTGCAGGGTGCTTCTTAACCCGACCAAATGCAATCGCTCCTTCTTGCCACTTCAAGATCTCTCGACGTTTTCCCATCGTTGTGGAGCAATTAAGAAACAAGTCTCTACCTTACCTGCTATGAATAAAGATTGATGCCTTTTCAGTACTTGCAAATAACCTAAACATCGGTTACAGCTTTGAAAACCGATCAATAAACGTAGTGAATAACTGGATCTTGTTTACAGTGTGCGACTAATTTTTCTCCATGGAGCTTACCATCCGCCCCAGCTAGCTAATGAAAACTACTGTGCTCCATAGTTTTAAAATGGTTCAGAATTTTAACTCCGACTGATGCATATTCCCGCTTCCAAATGACCTCGGTATTCAAGTATTCATTATATTCTAAAATTAACAGCTACGAACATTGACTAAATTCCATTGGTACAGTAACTATTCTCAGAAAAAGCGATGCGCGCGTTTGTTCTGATATCCCAGGTATTAACGTCAAGCAGTTGATGTATCGTGTAGCTACCATCGGATTTATAACTCGCCAATTAGGCCAAATTGTTTCCGAAGCATGTGATTCTCTTTCTGACATGAAGCAGTTTCTTGCCATCACCTGTATACTAAAGTTGGCATATTATCCGTAAATTTACTGATTTTAATAATAAGAGTTTCATCATAAGTCAAGGGTGGCTTAACATCGATTTACGACCAACAATGCACCGGTAGTCAGAAAAAAAATCATATCTATTGACGCCAAATGAAGGCTGTTCGAGAATTTGAACGTTCGGTGCATTAGGCTGCAATAAAGTATTAACTATTATTGATGTCGAATCTCACCAATTCACTTGAATATATTTGAAATGAGTGTTTCATTTCATTCACAAAGCTACCTTTTTCGCTCCAGGCATAACCCTCGCTCTGATATTGGCATGGCTGTTGTTAATCTTGATAGCCTTCCTGCACTCCTACCCTTTCAACGTTTTTGCTGAAAGTCGGCTCGAGAACACAAGTGCGCAGCAGACCCTGGAGTCTGGCCTCTCTTTTATTCGATGGGGATCTCTGAGCGCCATGAAAGACTGATGTTTAGTTCACTGGTCAGTTGATTCGTGAGTGTCGACCATAAAGAGCATCATCGTTTTGCCCTTCAATGAGGATCCTGAAGAATCTGCTTGGGTGAAATGCTACGCCAAAAAAAATATATTTCTACAAAATCACGGTTTAGTAAAGCATCACGGGTGCGCCATGCCTCTCTCGTGTCCAGAGACCTCTCGTGCAAAATACCAGATAACCTACTGGTTGGAATCTACGGTGGGTATACGGACACTGCTTCAGAACACAGCCCGAATGTCTTCTTTTATCATGCTTGATATTATCAATGCGCAAGAAACGAACGGCGATCTAGTGACGACGCAAAACCACGAACATTTTTCTAAACAATTTAACGAGTTGGGTATTCGTTTTGGAATATCGCCAGCCTCCGATGACATCGTGAGCTACATTCTCCTAAGCTACAGTATGAATTACGAATAGGACGTTTATTTTTGTACATATGTAGACATGCCTATAGCATGCTAAATGCTAGGGTAGCTGTACCCATTGCTTGTAAGACGGTATGTGAGACGTTGAGCACATTCCAAGTGTAGGCAGGAGGCCCACTGACTACACGCGTCGGCTGGGGAGGGTTACTACTTTCTTGTGGCAAGCTCATGCAGAGCTAATTAAGCAACGTCGAGTGTGGAGTGCAAGTGCGGCAAAGAAATACATTTTTAGCTTGGACTGACGAGGAAAATCCCAGGAATGCGCAATACGAAAGGAGTTACTAACAAGCAAAGGCCACATGCTCAACTGTATGCCGTGGGAACACTTTACGACGATGTGGCACAAAATGCTTGACATCGTTGCAGAGTTTTTAGAGTAAATGGGGCAGTTTTATGAGAGCAGAGGCAGTATGCGAAGGACAGAGAGTAAGGGTAGCCATTAAACGCGGGGTGTTAGGCTGAGACAGTTGAGCTTTATCAGGGACTTTCAGTAACTCCGAGAGCTAGAACTTGCTGGAAGTTAAACACTTGACCGAACGAAGTACATAGTTGTATTTAAATTAACCTCCATTAACGCAGCGTTAAGTTTGTCCTTCAATAAATATCGTGAATAACTCACCTAAAGCAACTCACTTTGTGGATGCTCCATCCTCTGAATTGTCAGGAAGCCGGTCGTTCATAAGTTCGCGAAGAGCGCTCTGCCTGGGACATCTCGCACTACTCACTGCGGGTCAAGTTTGTACAGAACTGAACGACAAGTTTTGGTGCCATTTTATTTCTTGATGTTCACTGAAGAACTTCATCGGGTATCGTTTTCTTTCGTGTTCACTGACAATGCTAAAGTGAGTTGCTGTATATTTATTCTGTAAATCCGTATAACTTTAGAGGGAGCGGATTTGTTGAGTCACGGATTTGTTGATTTGAGAATTAAACTCTGAACGGTACCATTCGGGTACCAGGCCGATTACGCCTGTTTAATCTACCAGCTCGTTTGTTCGCTGGGCTAATGCGAAGCTTATTTGAACGACTAGGCCATTACTGGTTCAGTAGACTCGTCGCTGTTCTCTGTATTTCATATACCGGCCGACTCATATTTGCTCTGTTAAATTAATTTATGATAAATGAATGAAAGCAAGTTTCATTCGCCTCTCAGAGTATCGTTCGATCACTGAGTGATTTGACTGCTCGGCCGAAACGTTACCTTAAAGTAAATGTGGAAAAACAGATTGCACACGAAGAAAAATATAGATAATTATAATGGGAAAGTCACGTTTGAATACACACTACAATCCTGGACCACCACCCAATGAAGGATATGAGCTCATTACGTAGTCTGCAGCGTCCATGATCGGTAGATATTTGAGAATCCAAAATACCCTCAACGAGAAAACGAGAGATACGAATTTTTCACCTAGAAATTTGTCGTGGGTTTCAGTTCTTTTCAATAATTCGTTATTAATTTGAGAACCACGTCGACAAACAAATTTTTAATACAAGAGTGAAACAGCTTGCTTCTCTGTACGGGAAATCTTATGACCCAGTCCATGCTAGTCTGTGGCGTAGCATTTCCACAACGTTTACTTAGCATTTATGAAAAGAGATTTTTATGTGATTCTGATTCAGTCCACTTGTAAAGCATACAATCTTATTTTCTTGTTTAGGCAATGGTGATTGTGTATTTCAATATAACATTGAATTCATTGTTTATTCAAAACAATGAACTACTGCAAAGACAAGCGCTAGCCATCTGCTTGTGATCCCTGAGCTGGTCAGCAGCTCACTAGCGGAGATTGAGTTAATTCTTATGCCTGTAGGCATCCTGGCAGGACCAATTGATACATTGATTTGGATTCCAGCTGTAAATGGGAATAAACCTACAGTACTGACGGCAAAGATTAGTTTCAAGTTTTCAGACTTCCAGTAATTTACCTGGTAATTATTTATGAAGCGTGTCTAATAAATTGAATATTTTTCCGTCAAAACACCCAAGAAAAAATAGAAATTCAATTTCACGGCTTTTCAAGTTGACATCATTATAGACAATCCATGTGACAGAAGGTGCAGTTACGCTCGATTCCGCTTATTAGGGGCTTAACCCTAATAACCTGGTGACCCTTAAACCATGTATTAGCTATTCGGTGAGGCGTACTAAAGTCTACGCCTACATATTTTTCTGTAAAGGAATTAATTAAACTATTATTTACAGCTGCTTGTTCAAATAGAGATAGACGAATACAATCTGATAAATTATTTAAACAGTATCAAGTTATTTTACAAAAATTATAAGTTGATTACGAGGAAAAAACTGAATGTCATATGTATAACAACTACACATTTATGGATAACGAAATGTTTATGACTCTGTTAACTAGTTTAGATGCATGACTAATTCTAATGTAACACCACATATTGCTATGATGGAGAAAACGTGTTTATAAACTACTGCTTTGTGAAATTTTCACCCTAACGATGCTGAACTTGAAAAATTGATGTTTTTGTTATGTAAAAAAGGATTGAATGATATTTGTATGAACTACGATAACTTTCTCTATCGTTATATACGTCATGATCTTTTATAATCGTATAGTTTCAAAATTCTATTTAAATACTTAGTCCCTGTAACCGGGTTCCCGACTCGAATTATAGGTTAAAACTACCATAAGTTACATACATATAATTCGGTTCTAGTGCATTTGGACTGTTGAAGCTGGTACTCCTTACAACAGGTGACCCTTATAAGCGGAATCGCCTGTACTATACGCTAGTTCGAAAAGTACCGTTTGAAATCGGAGTGATAAGTTCTGTGGACACAACCGACGCAACACCCTGAATCGTTGGCAAAATAAAATCCATGGAAACTACACTGTGCGTGAACAGAGTGAACAATTAAGATGTTCCAATATTTTAGCTACACATATTTACGTGGCATGATCCCAGTTAGACAACTCTTTCTGGTTTTTACACTAGTTTGCAATACCTGGACAATGCATGAAATATACTCAATGGCATCGTTCTTTAGTCCAGTGAAGTCATTCGACCACATTATTATTTATCCTTCACGAATTGTGGCTGTTTTTTCTACTTGCTATAAGGAAGTATGAACACATCAATGATACCTACATATCAAGCCAATGTCTCTCTCTCACAAGCAGCCTTCAATATTATAAAACTAAAATCCCCGTCTAGTCGTCAATGTTTACTTCTCTGACTTCCAACATCAGAACTTTATTTCACGAGCGTGAGCCTGATTGTCAAACAAGCTCATTCAGAAATTGAATTGAAAACTAATGTTGATGCTCTTGACGATGATATAACAGAAATTTATACTAAAAATAATTATATATAATTAATAGCATACCCCTAGCTGTTACGTACGAGTTGTATGTTATTTTCTGTTTGTTCCAAAGGCATGTATCTCTACAGAGCGAGTGTTACTCTAATACAGGGAGACACCAAAGTCCTCCGACAATTATTTGAACTATTTGAAGTACGGAGATGTAAGTTAACACCCCTAGTACTTCTATATTCAATAATGTTTCGTATCAACTTTGACTCTGCGAAAATTAGTTGTCTATTTTGATAAATTGTTTCAGTACAGCATTGAAAAGTCAATGGTCTGTTGTCATTGAGCTTCACTGGGAAAAAACGTCTGAAACTGAAATTCTCAAAACGCTCGAATTTTCAAAAATAAGGCGTAGTTTCGTATGCTGCACAATTCAATGTTACAGAAAGACCGGTAGCGTACAAGACTGCACCTGAAGTGACAGTCTAAGAACTGCAACGACCTAGAAAATCAAAAAGATGTCCTCGTGAGATGCAAGAAATCTACAAAGGTCCAAGAGGAAAACGCTTCGAGGTCTCGGTGCATTGTGAAAATTTGTTCGACGGGTGGGGAGGAAAGACTTGGGACTCTCTCTCTGAAATTGAGAAACATCCATTCCATTAAAAAGGCTTCAAGAAAAACAATTCATAAAAAGTTTATGCTCCGGCTCGCAGTTCATGGTCTTGATTCTATTGTGTTCACCGATGACAAAATGTTCACTATTGAACAAGCTTTCAATGGTCAAAGTGACAGAGTTCTCACTAGGAGTTTCGGCAATACCTGAGAACGTCAGTAACGTCCGCCAAACTCACAACCTTCGCCTCTCGTGGTTTGGGCAGGATCGAGTGTTTGCAAAAAGGAAAACTCCTCTGGATTTGCGCCCAAGCAAGTGAAAATTAACGTTAAAACTTAGGAAGGATATATACTGGAGCCTGTGGAGAAGCATTTCAGGATCAGGGAAACCATGTTCCGAAGAGGTCAATTTTTTCCCAACCAGATGTTGCACCCGCGCTCACTTACGAACGAGCCCAAGAATGGTTCAGAGACAATGTTCCGGACTTCTTAACCAACGAAGAATGGCCCCATTAGAACCATGATCTGAATTCAATTGACTTCTCTCGTGGAGTCTGCTTTGGACAAGAATGTGTACAGAATAACTCATTCATCAGTGAAAGCGATAAAACGATCACTGCAGTGGGAATGGGGCAAAAGTACAGGTGGATGGAGTGCATGCAGCAGTGGAGGCAACTACAACGAAGTAGAAGGAAGTTGTGAAGAAGAGAAAAGGATTTATTCCATAAAACTTTGCACATGTTATCTTAAGATCATTGTAAACCAGTCCAAGCAAATTTCATGATATTGAATTTAGTTTCAGCGTACTTATGATAAAAAGTACTTTTTGTAATACTTTTGTGTCACTCTGTATGCAGGAAATTAGGCTCGTTTTTTATCGCGTAATTGTTTTAGGATCCATCAATTCCCAAACTTGAGTTCCAAAAGGCTTTAGGTGTCAAATTTAGCTCCCTACGATATTATCGTTCTGAAACTCGAGCTCAATTAATTAGAGTCAAACATTTCCTTGATGATTCGCTACCATGAAACAAATATGTACAGCGACAGTAATACAAAACATGAAATGAAAATTCGATAGCGTGGAACGTGGTTTTAAATGTCTGTCCGGTATGAACCACGTCCGATTATATTAGTTTCTCTACTCATACTTAAGCTTTGGTGCAGTTTTACTGAGGTAAACTTGGGCATTCCTATATATTGAAAGAAAGTTACGAAAAAATTAAACAATAATCAAATTTTACGTAATATACTAAATTATGCAATGCAACGAATTATGTTGTACAAGAGGTTCTCTATACTATAACTAGGTATTTCTGCGTCTATGAATAAATTTGAAATTACAAAAAAAATATGTGTTAATGTAACTAACTATAGTTAGTTGAGCAAGACTTACTCAAATTGTTGTTAATAGCTGTTGACTAGCGACATTGGCAGGCTGGCCTGTAAGGTAGGGTATGAAGAGAGACTTGTCCGTGGTCTTGAACTTTATTCACTTTCACCCATTTGAGTCGTGATTCTGCGAACAAAAAGGCGGACCTAAAATCTTTATTATAAATTAAATGTACACTTTACGTGATGTTCTGATGAACACGTAACACGCACTTCGGTAGACCGTAACAACCGTTCATATGTGGTGCTATCACTCTGGACACATAACACAGTTATCTTCGAACTTAACAATAATGGTTTGAAAGTAGGCCATTTTTAGAGGTGGAGCTGATATGTTTTTTAACACGCCACGATAAAAACATATAAGAACAGTGTTTTTTTCGAAATAAGTGGTTGAGCTGACACTAGACACACATGGCAATTTTAAGAGGGCATCAGTCAGCTGCATGAGGTTAGGTTGTGTTGGTACTGTGCACTTCTGGGCAACCCATCATAACACACTAACAATCGTCCACAGGTCAGACTCCCATGATGTTGTGCTATTCAGTTCACAGCGAAAACTTTAACAAAGTACTGCCCTACTTGTTAGATTTTATTTCAACTTCCAGGACTTCCTCACCACAGGTGAAACATGCAACGTCCTTCAAAACACCAGTTATGGTAAGTCAGGCTTTGAGGACGCTGTACATACCAAAGCCATTTTTTCTATGGTGAAAGTTGATATTTGAAGTGTGGTGCCATGACTAAAGCATGTGAGATTTTCGCACTACTATTTCGTGACGTTACAAAAACATTATGCAAATCTACACAGACATTCCTACAATATGGGGGCGACAAGGTGGGAAGCGGTGTCATCACTAAAGCATGGGAAATTTACGCACAACCTCCTTATGACAGTTTAAGACACACAGTAATAATACCTCAAAATAGTGTACTCTATGCATACTTCAACAATGCATAGTTTTACGATAATAATCGTCACATTTTAGTTCACACAGTATTTATATCTTACCGCACTAAACAGTTTACCAGCCTAGAAAACTCCCTTTTTTAGTTTCTTTAAGCACTTCTGTTTTGTTTAGAGTTTCCTGTTTTGTTTAGAGTGAACCCTGTTTAAATCCTGCGCTCATACGCTCTGGATATTGCCACTTGGTAGGCGTGGGTTGCGCTCAGAATTGGCAATGGCAAAGGGTTTTGGCGCTCAGTTAAAATTATATGGTTAATTCGCGGTACATGAGTGATCGCAACAACTAACTTAATCGACGCTGTGCAATGACCACCTATGACGTTTGTACTTACCACTACCTCATATTACTGGTAATAAAAGTTGAAACTTGGGAAAAGGATCAGTTGGTTGCTGTCGATAGCGAGCACTATCAATAGTAGTGATACGCAGCGCTACTTGGCAGTTATTCTTATCGGTGATAATAAAGACTATAACTGATTATTTTTGATAAACCAGTAAAACTGTATGTAAAACTTACAATAAAATAAAAAGGAGAGAGAAAAATTGCCAAATTGAATTGAAGTAAATAATGAAGAATTAAATACGATCTAACGATTGTATTTAATTTTTACCTGTTTTCAACATAGTAGTAAAAAACTAGAAGTCACGCTGGGAAAGGAATTTTTTTTTAATATTTGTTTTGCCAAACATTAGCTATACAATTTCTGACGGAATGTTTTTTAAGTACATACATAATTTTTTTTTTCATTTCCGTTTAGCACATTACCATGGTCCAATAATATTCAGTACAATCAATATTTTGCAGCGGTCTTGTATTCACAACTCATACTTGCAGGAAAATGCCTCGCACAGATCTGAAGAACTGCTAAATGATTTACTGTAAAAAATTTTCCCCAGATCACAATGAATTTTCATTCAAATCCCGCCGGGCCCCGCAGCAGATGTCAGAGAGAGTTTGCGATGCAGTTTACCAAGTCTATTTCGGTAAAATTAATTCGCTCATGAGGACAGGTTCTTGGCGTTTTAGAAGTTCCCTTACTAGAACATCTAGGTCTTGGTTTGTGGGCTTGCTAAAAACATTCTCATACTGTTCCTTCACAACCTTGCATATCGCGTTTGGTTCACTGATTATGGTGCCCTCCACTCAAAACGGCCCGATCAATGACTTGGTCTGTGCTTTGTTCCTTGCAAATATATAGAAGTACTTCGGGCTCGCACGAATTGTGTCGACTGCTTTTTCTTCCTCATTTACGGTCTCCATCTTGTGTGATTCCGTCAACTGCCTTTCCAGTTTGGCAACGCGAGCTGATATTCGACGTCGAGTCTCGGAGCATGTCGTTTCTGAAAGCGACTTGAGGAGCCGCTTTCTCTTTCTCAAAGCGATCCGGCGGTCTCGGGGCATTATTTTCATTTTCTTTTCCCTCTTCATAGATGCGTGTTTACTGCACGTCTCGAGAAGTAATCTCTGCAGGTCCTTGTAGACTTTTTGAGCCATTTGGTCCGCTAGTCGCTCCTCCCAGTTTTTCCCGTTGAGGTCCTCTATTATGCTGTTCCAATTTGTTAGGCGGCTCATAAAGTTAAGGAGCTAAGCCCCCTCTTGTTTCGGCTTTTGAGCTCCGGAGTGTGCATGTCCAAGGTCTGCAGTGATGAGAAGTACTCTGTGGTCTGATAGAGTGGTATCCTCGACCAGAATCCCTCTTACTAGTTCAATGTTGTTGGTAATGACTAGGCCTAGTATGTTCTCCAGCCTAGTCGGAACTGTCACGTATTGTTCCATCGCGAAGTTTCCATAAAGGAACGGAGACACAAAAGAGGAACTAATCTCGAATTTATTTGGAGACGCAAAAATGAGCGTCGATCTTCAAAGCGATCCAGTATGTGTTCTACGTGGATTTGTATGTGCGCCGATATGTAAGTGTGCTGACAAAGGAATTGCTTCTGCCAAATGGACGGGGGCGAGCGGGCAGTACCTCGTACGAGGTAGTACGAGGACCGAGTGGACTGCGGACCTTGGTCTTTAGGGACGAACGCACTGAATTATTGTGCTCCAAAGATTGGAATTAACGGTTCCCAATTATTTATCTAACTACTGTAGTACTCTCACTGCAGTCCGAACTTTGTCATACGACTTTAGGTTTTCTTTAAGAATTATTAAATTCTAGGTTCTTGTGTAACTGCAATATAAAGTTCCCAAAAAGGGGAATGCACTGTATTTTAATTTTTCCAAGAAGAAAGTTAAAACCACTGAAGGTGCTTGAGAACCCAAGAAAGTATAAATCACGGAATAAGTCTTAGTTAACGAAATCGACACAAGGTCGGAATAAACAGCAACACTAAATGCTCCGTTATTAGTTAAATTCCTTCAGGGAATTGGTCAAATGCTATTTACTACAGATCACTATTTCTGATTTTGCAATTAATGATAAATTAGTATGTAACTCCTAATTAAACCCTCGCGGCCCGTGCTGGAAATGTGCGTGCTACAGATTACTTCCTCACTGAACTCACATCTTTTCAGCACCTGTATCATAAGTTGCCTGGCAAGACTATCACAAGTCTTTTCAATGACGAAACAAACGTGTATTCAAATCCTTTCTAGATAGGAAGGATTTGAATACACGTTTGTTTTTCAATGAAAATGTTTAAGCCCTTCCCACTCAATAAACATATTGTCTTCCCCTCGCTTATTCACTTTACGCCCCTCCTGGTCTTCCTCAATTATCTTGCATCTTTCTATCGTCTCTTTCAATATCTGATTCAAGGTTGCACAAAAACTTTTAATTATCTTATTCAATTAATTCATTTGGCCTTTAGTTTGTCAGCAAATTCTTTGACTTTCTTCCTCCCTTGTGCAATAAGATAACAAATCATTTCATTTCTTGGGCATCTCGTCCTCCTCCCACACCTTTTCGAAAGTCCTCCTTAACCTTTCCATAATTTTAGTGTTGGTTACAAGGTTAAATCAGAGAGGGGACGATCTTAATAGTTTATTTCGTGAGCAAGAGGTTGGCAAGACAAAGGCAAGCTTTACAAGACAATGGCAAGCTTTATGAAAAACGCAAACGCACAGGCAGCAACCAGTCTTCGTAACGTCCTAACAAAACGAAAAGGATTCCGTTATCTAACGTAAAGCAATACATACGAGAAAACGGCAAGTTCAAAGAAAAAACATTCAGGGTGTACTTCAGAGAATTTTTAACACTCCTCCTCACATTGAACGTTGAATAGTCTTAACACATTCTACAAAAAGCTTAACAGCTGACTGCGCCTATCAAGGCACGGAGTTTTACAAACGGAGGTTATGGCTGAGTTAGTAAAAATATCAGCCAGCATCTCATCAGTAGGACAATACTCAAGTACAATTATATTTTTCTGAACCATGTCTCTGATGAAATGATACTTAATCTCAATAAGCTTAGTTTTAACATGATCTCCTGGATTCTTAACTCTACACATGCTAGCCTGATTATCTTAAAAAATGATCATCATCGTCAGAGTCGTAATTCGAATAAGAAAGTAGCTGCTGAAGCCAAACAGCTTCTTGAGTAGCTCCAGCAAGAGCAACACACTTTGATTCAGCAGTGGACGGAGCAACACAATTATGTTTATCAGTACGCCAGGATACTACACCATTATTCATAAGAAAATAGTACCCAAAAGTTAATTTCGTGTCATTCTTATCATCTGCCTAGTCAGTATCAGAATATCCAAGGCAACCATTAGAGTCAGCTTTTTTTCAAATTCTACCCCAAAATCAGGTGTTCTCTTAAAGGGACTGTCCCATGATTTTTCGACGACGCATACGTTTACCGTTTTTTAGCTTATGTCATTCAAGAATGAGTATT
>VOMN01039896.1:0-50365 GCA_014899125.1 Orchestia grillus
ACTGCCTAGAAATACAGGGTAAATATATTGTACATAACAGAGACTGATGAACCCAAATATGAAATATTATTTTTATTTCACATTACTTGTAAGCAAAATTTTTATAAAGAATCCTCATGCACATACACACGTAAAAAAAGACTAAAATGCAACTGCAGAGCAATATATATCCGGGTCTGCTAATCAGTACTTGAAAAGCAGAGAACACAAAATGTCAACACTAAAATTTGTTTTGCAATTTTGCTTCGATGTGCAAGATTAGAACGATAGAAGTGACTGACTTGATTTGCAAAACAAATACTCAAGTGATCAGTGGAAATAAAAAGTATTCGAATGATTTGAAATGTATCCTACGAGGCTCTTTGGGCGATGAGGAGCTTCACCACTCCGTTTAATAACGGCTTTGGTACTTGCAGCGGAGGTATTAGGTAATGGACTTGGCTACTCCAGTTGATAATTAGCTCTGCTACTTGCATCAGAGATATTATGCAACGGGCTCTTATACTTCGGTTATTTGAAGCGATTTCAGCACTCAATCAGTTTCTTCATTGTACCAGAAGTTAGGGAGTGTGAGAAGTGGCTGCTCACTGAAAGTCATTTTAATATAACCTAATTTTGTCAAGCTATTCTGACTATGACATCTAGTCAATGTAACAAAAGTTTATTCAACTTGTTACGACAGTATTTGAATTTCATCTGACGACGAATAAGACAATCCGTGAGAATCCGTTTTCATAGAAATGCGACTACTCGCAGATAGATCGAAAATTGATCTTACGATAATGTAAAAAAAATGAAAGAGAAAATCCTTTCGGGAGAGTCGCCAATGAAGCAATCAAATCCTGCCGTCGCAATGGCGCTCAAGCCACATGGTTTCCTTAAGATTCCACTTCCTCGACTCTAAGTCTGAGTTTCTGAATGCAGTGGAGCGCGACGCCAGCAATCACAAGCAGTCAACTTGCAGGCGAAGGTTTCGGAGCAATCCGAGGGAAGCAATCGGTGCCAGTAGAATATGTTCCTTGGAAGACATTTACGACGTTCCCCGCTCCCAGAAATCATATTGTTCTCGGCCTCCAAAAGAAGCTTTGTGGCTGCGGATATGAAAATAGGTCGGCATTGCAGCACGTCGGTCCAAGGGAGAGTGCGTACGCGGAAAGATGCTATTTTTTAACCCAAGGAACATTTAAGATCCACGAAATTTTTTGAGTACATTGACTCATACTTTCTGTGAGGGAATTTTCGTGTTTTAATGGAACGGTGCAGCCTTTTTAATTACACATTTATGAAATGTAATAAGAAAAAAGCGTTAGGAATCCGTGTAAATTTATTCTCGGTTCACTAGCAAGACCCTTTGACCCTAAATCTAAGGACATAAAACAAGTATTACTTCTCTACAGTACGATAACATCTGAAATATACAGCTTATCTCTGGTCTTTTAACCTACTGCGAGACATAAATAACCTTGAAAAAATTCAGCGCGCAACAATAAAAATCATTNGGTAAAAAAAATCTATAAATCGCCGTAGCAAATACTTAGATAGGAAATCCCTGGTTTTTCAAGCCACAAAGTATTGCAACTGCTGAGGATAAGAAGGACAGCATGGCAAATTTTAGGACCCTATAATTGCGAAACGGCAGCTTTCTTTCGCTTGTACGAAAGTTGTGATGATTGTGCGTAAAGATTGATGACGTATCGTGAGTTTATCTTTAGCGTACTTTTTTCTTTCTGCCCTAAACATTGCAGGGACCGCCAAGGGGGCGGCGCAACCAAACGGGTGGCAGGTCTTGGGCTTTCTTGTCCCCACCCACTTTACTTGCGCCCGGGGAGCAGCTGGGGCGTGACTGGTGTGCCATGGCACGCCACGTGAGTAAAAGCACAGAAATGAGCCGCGTAGATCGTTCTCCCTGTCAGATTTTATACAGTTCTTAAATATTCTATTCATTTTTACCTATTCATTTTACCTATTCTATTCATTAAATATCAATTTTAATTTATACTGTACTGAGTAAAAGATATTGTTAAAATCGATTCGGTACTCATTTTTAGTAACTATTATTTTATCAAACATGGGCCTAGTTTTAGCTATCGAAGAAAACTCATTTAGTAACCCGATTATGTTATTCAAATGTGATTCTTGAAAACGGTATGTTGATTATATGTCTTTAATATTCTTGGATTTTAAGAAAATTTAGCTTGAAAATATCAAGTATCCTAAAAATATGAAAGTAATCGCTAATTCACTTCTTTCGTGAATTTTTTTTAAAGAAGTGCATGATTGAAGCTCATCAGCTTCGTTCCTTGCGGTAATCGGGCCGTGAAAAATCGCTAAATTCTTTTCGGTAAGCTGTCAATCATCTCTGAATCATCCATGAATCAACAGATCGTTCCTTCCTCAGATGCAGTGGCTCTATTTTTTATACGTAAGCCCAAATAAATGGAAAGAACCAAGCCTTGACCTGCAGTGGCCATCGACGATGATAAATTCACATATAACATACGGCAAAGCGTAAACAAATCCAGTTCAATTTCACTGAAAATAAATGGTCCGAAATTAAAAATAAAATATTAGCTAAATGCATACATTTGCGCCTATAACGGTGTCTTTCAAACGAGCAAATGAAAGCCTTCGAATTAATGGCTTAGACGTCAAAAATGCAGGACCGAGATGATCTCGAGATTTAAGTTTAGAGCCACGATTGAAAAACTGGAATTCCATCCCGTTATATAATGATAACCCAGTGTTGCTTGGTTGGTTGGTCAGTCTGGCTCTCTGTCACACTCTTAAGGATTTAATTAAATAGGAGAAAATTCCCAGGTCCGTATTCCTTATCAGCGACGCGGTCAGAGGAGGCAGTCTGTATCAGTGTCACTGAAAATAATATTATTTCATTTCATGTCAGATTTGCCGTATATAAAAGAGAACATTTTAAGAGATTAACATCATTTGTTCGCCATTTTATGCGGGATGAGTCTATTAGTGTCTTTCATAATACTGAGCTAACAATTAAATTGTAAGTTTGTAGTTCCCCTAAGCTTAATATCGTAAAGTTGATCAAGAATTCAAAATGAATTATTGTGCGTTTTACAATCTTTATTTCACTACCCACGTATGAAATAGATGGCCTTCAAAGCCAAACAACCGAAAACAGGTACGGCCTATTTATCAGCAGTATTCAAGTCTCAATCTCGGGGCATTGTATATGTTGAAGGAATGATAAAAGTTTTATACGCTACGTGTGGATGGAATTAATATCCAGAGACTATTTTGATATCATGAAATAACACGAACGGAGACTATTTCGATACATATTTTCCAAACCTGAAAAATATTCATATTATTATTAGGTGACGACTCAGAAAAGATACATTGAAGTGTTGTTTCAGACACATTGAAACAACACAGGTTTGATTAATTAGTTTTACCAATTTCCAGCATTGTCTTACATTAGAATTATCAAAACATTTCATAAGTCATGGTCTCAGTCAGCATATAGCTTCCTTCCCTTGAATAACATTCATCTGTCGTTTGTCTGAAAGAATGAATGGGCCTTCCGAACGAGCTGTTCGTCCCTGAGTTTGGTAAATTACCTTCCAATAGTGTAAATTGAGCGTACTCCTTGATTCTAAGAAAACTAAGCTTAATTCATGGTTCTAAGATTTTAAAAAATATTTAGACTTATGTCATGTATTTTAAAGTGTCGGTAGTGAAAGCATATAGAGAAATGATTGTACAACATATATGTAGACGTATAGAGTGCACGAGGAGAAGCAATGCCCTGACGTTAGAAATACAAACTATATCGGAGTAAGCTGAATTTACCCCAAACCACGGATTAGGCCGAATAAAATTGTAGCTTCACCTTTACAACAACCCACGATAATGAATATGAATCCTTCCTTTTCTAAGTTATAAATCTGTTTTTTATTTTTATTTTCATACCTTCAACATTCAAATGCATGTGCAACAAAGCACTTGAAAAATACAAGCCTGAAGATTCAATCGACATGCCTCTGTTCAGTAACTTCCGTCTTATAGGGTCGAGCTAAATTGTAATTTTTTCCTATCAGCATTACTTCCTCAATTAAACAGCAAGCGATGAGAGGCCGCAAGTGACGAGTTTCCCTCCGACTATGAACAACATCTTCCATTTCCCATGAATTAGCGAAGAGATGGAACAGCTCTCCAGTCTTTGACGCTAATTAAAACGTACTGCGTCTTATTTTGACCGGCACTAATTGGAATAACACAAACGTATTTTCTGGTTAATTTGCACGTAATTCTCCTTCGTAATGAGGAAGGTTAGAAACGGTGTCATTCGAGTTCTGTTTCTATTTCAAATTCATTATCATTCATAATCATAAACTAGAGGAGTGAATGTATGTTTGAACGTGGTCAAAACCGGTGTCGGATTCACCAACGATCTTGTATAATGCCTGATTCAATACTCGAACCAAATATATTCATATAGGCCATGTTTAAGCGAAACGTTACCTTTTCGATGTCCTCCTCTCTTTAAATTTATCTTCAGTTTTGCCAGCCCGTTGTAAGTTTGTAATTTTTTGTAGCGTTCTTAGTTATTAATCATGGTGATTATCTATTTGAAAACGTTATTTGTGAAATAATTCATTGAAGCATGTCTGGTTACCGATTCGTTGCTTAACAGGTATCTTTCAAAAAGGTCAATTATTGTTAGAAAGAACGATCTTCGAAGATTTAATTGATTAGGGTAATTATATTTTATATTGGTAATTATACTACTCATTGCTCAGTTCTATGCTTGATTTTTACATCGGTTCTAACATCTTCTAAGCTCATATTCTACTAATGAACTTGAAAATATTTTCGATTCTTCAGACAAAATATCACAAAATTAAAATTTGCTTAGAAAATGAACTTCATTCGGGCAGTACGTTGAGCTGCCGTTTCACGTTCATCTTTGAGAACTGCAGCGTCATGCACAACATTTTTATATTTGCAACTTCAAAATTTCAATCTCTGGTTCCAATAAAGAGCGAAAAAAACATTAAACAAAGTGGAGAATAAGAAGATCCAAATTATAAAGAAGTACCAAATCAAAGTAGGGCCGCAAATTTCACCATTTTGCTGTGAGAAGAATACATATATTCTAAATTGAAAAGAACTTATTTAAAATTTCAAGATTCGAAAACATTCAAAATAGGATTCCACCAGCTCTGCACCGCTTTGCTGCTGGTGATGTTGACTCCAGGTTTGCTGTGTACCGTCTCGATCTGTGAGCGCTTTCGATCATATTTCTTCTTCTCCTGCGAATGCTTCTCTCAATGTCCTTTCCACAACAACGGGCCTTAGTATTTCTTGGTAAAAACGTTTGAATATGGGAAGACGATGACATTTCGATCAACATTTCCGATGCAAACAATCATGCTGTATAATATGCATACTTATCTCGTACAGAAGCTACGCGTGTTTGATATTTTATATCAGTTGTAGTTTTTAGCGGTACTATAATTCTCCACTGAATCTCATAGTATTTCACAATAAATAAAAAAGAAATTCATCATCGTTATGTTGGGGGCTATTGCGTTAGCAGCACAGTCGTTCGGCCTATAATGAATCTCAGAGCCAGAATTTTTCATGTAATGGAACGTCCAAGGGACGCAGCGAAGAAAGAATGAATGAATGAGTGAAGAACTTTTCGTGGGGCAATACAGAAAGTACCATTTGTTAAAGAAGGACGTATGTCAATGAAAATACATGGAAGTCTAATCTTCTAAAATAAAATTTAGCCATGTTCAACAATTCCAATTGCATATAAATTCAGAGGTAAGACATGAAAAATATTTTTTCATGTCGTACGTGCCCCATTTCACTTACATAGAGTCAAAAAGGTGAAAAGCTGCAGGCACTTCTATAGTTTTGTGAAGGTAAGAAAAAAAAGTCCTAGAGGCAGTCTCTCAAGTGCCAACAGATGCAACAGCAGACGAAGTCCTTACCGTGGCGAGAACGGCTACAGGCCTTCACAGTGGGAAAAGAAAGGCTAGCCCGGAACTCGAAGCCGACGCAGTCCCGTGAATAGGACACACCCAGACGTGGGCGTAGCGACGTGCACAGTCCCGTGAGTAGCAATAAAGAGGATGTAAGAATAGACGTAGCTCAAGAAGCCCTTCAGGATGTGTGGCAACAGTCGCTATTCCGGATGTGTTACAACAGACGCTATTCAGGATGTGTGTCAACACTCGCAGTTTAGGATGTGGGGCAACACTCGCAGTTCAAGATGTGCGGCAACAGGCGCAGTCCAGACAGTGGCAACAGACGCCGTCCAGACAGCGGCGACAGACGGAATTAAGACAGTGGCAACAGACGTGTGATGAGATATGAGTCTGGTGCGTGTAAGGTTCGTTGTACAAAATCTGCGTACATGAAATCATGAAAAATTGATACATGTGAAGGTTTCAATCCCTACAGAATAATGATAAAAAAATTAATTGCATTGATACGATTAGTAAATGACCAGGATATCGAAATTACAATTAGCAAGACTGATTGAAATTTGACAATGGTTAATAAATTATAATAAATTACACTACATCAACAAACCACGCCGCCAAGGTTGAAAGGTCACTTCATACCTCTCACATACATGTATGAGTGCTCCGATTGACCCACAGAAGAAGGGAATAAAAAACACAAATTAAATTCAAATACATTGACTATTTTAATATTGTCACGGGAAAACCAAATTACCAAGTACAAGGAAGGCACAGACAAATCGAGATTCGCCAGTATTAACGTTTATTAGGGCTTGAGAATTTACTACTCATCTCAAATTACTGTGGTAATTCGGAAGAGTTACTCAGTGGCAATCCAAGTTGTTGTTTTGCGTTGGTGGGTTGAGCGGCACATATCGGCGGAGTTCAGGTACCACAGTTGTCTCCCAAAGACATTTTCCAATTTTTTTCCCCAAAGTGCGGGCCATCCGCCCACATGGGCGGCCCGGGCCGAGGCCCTCCACCTGCAGAGCCCAAAATCCAACTCCCGATGCTACGTTTGAGGATCCCAACTTTCTAACTGCCACGCCCTCTTTCCCTACCCTCTTTCAGGATTGGCGAATTTAAGTCCACCGGTCTTGAAATCTGCTTCTACGTTACGCACAGTTTGACTTCTACACCAATCGTGATTTCTTTTACCCTCATGTCACGCTCAAGTGTCTAAAGGATTAGTGTAAACTAATCCTCTTCGAGGAACCTCAAGCACCACTTCTATTTCAAATGCTTGAAGAAACCCAAAATTAATGTTCAACACATACGAATTGAAGACGCATTCAGTTCGTATATCGAACGCAGATCGCGCAAAAATTCATAGATTAATGCACTGATGAAACTGGCAGATGGACAAATAAATAACACGACCACGATTTGAGTAGGAAACGGAAGTGATGTAATTCAAGGTCTGCCAAATTGGCTACCACGAGCCATAGAGCATAATTTTACTCACTCAGTAAAATATTAGTGAGTGAAATTATGCACCCGGATGGGCTGTCCGTCGTCCCAAAATGAGTACACCTGGGATGCAAAAATCAAATCACTACGTGTAAATTTATAGACCGATGATACATTTACGAGCTTACCTGCACACGCTACACAACCAGACCCATAAATGCACATTCTTATACACCCAGACGGAGAATACCTTATGCATTATCATATTATATCTCATCACAGAGGTTTATGTAGCGATACTTAATGTCATAACCTACTTTCTTAACGTTCCATAGCTCATGGCATTACCTCGCATACACTCGTGGCGGAATGATCTGTCCTTGAATCTCGGGCTCTTTTCCCTCTTCAGCACATGAATATTACATCACAGGATGCATTTCACAATCAGAACAATTTTCAGTCACGTGAGGCACTTCAAACAAGCGCAAACAAATGTAAACACTGGCGAACGATACTCAATGGCGTCTGTGGCTGAGCAGCAAACGTTGGCCCTCAGCGGCACGAGAGAGTGGCGACCGCAGTACGAGCGATCACGTTGCTGTGTAGTTGCATCAATGACACTCGCCTCGTGTGTTATTATGGGGAACCATAGTGAAAGGAGGCCTCATTCATCAACGCTTGAAGCGGGTGGGAAGTAACTCCATTTCTCCCAAAAGGAGCTATTTTGTGTCCACAGGTACAAGAGATCTCAATGTTTATTCCTCCCACCTAATGAAGCTCATTAATTAAGTGCCCTTATTTTTATGTGTCGAAGAATGGGTGAAAAATTCTAACAGAAGTCGAACCTCTTAATTTAAGGGTTTTTTACTTTCACTCTTTCCAATTTACAATGAACATTTTGTCTCTACCAATACACTTTGATGTGAATGCTCCTATTGATATTCGGTTAACTTACGCGGTGTCTAAGTTCATCACAACTCATAATAAGCATTATTATATTTCATTCAGGGTAACTATTTCATTCGTTCATTTATTTTTGAGGCGGAATAATTATCTCGAGCTAAACTTTCAGGTGAAGCCACTGATCATTTCGCAGGGCTGCTCTGTTGCTCTGGGCAAAGGAAACTATTCATTATAGTGGACTAATTAAGAGCAGTGCATACGGCATTAGCTGTGCGCAGACAGACTAACTGGCGAGCGGAGGCCTCGCTCATAGGCCTTCAGTCTTCTGCTCGGGACAGGCTGGGCCGCGCACAATGGGCCAAACGATCCCCAAACGCCGCTCCCAACAAAGGGCCCCGAAGAAATGGGCTCCTACGGACCCCTGCTGAGATGCCAAGCCTTCCTTAAGTGACTCGAAAAATGAACCACCTTTGATGTTATTTAACCCGCCTTTGCCCCACATGGAGTCACTGTGAAAATATAACTTCGAGAGATCAGGCGTATTCGTGCAATAATCAGGACTTTTGCAGACTGAATTATGGTATCCAGTGAAAAATATCTTATGATGCGTGTGAGTTGATGTGCGTGGAGATATCCACCAAAGATTAGCATCTGCGTGGACTAAAGAAAACAAGCTTTTCACTGAAGCTATGGCTACTGAAGCCAAACTAGAGAGGGTGGAAAGGGTAACGTTAATTCAAACCAGTTAGATGAGAAAATGCGATAGCTCTGGAAACTATATGTTACACATGACGAAGCGCATAAGTTCTTCATGCGTTGATATTTCTGCTTAGGAGCATAATGACAAAAGACATATCCCAGCAATCAGTACAGTTTATCTCAATGTTTGATCGACTAAAATCTAGCAGTGCAGCGGAAAGTGAAAATTATTGTTTTCAGGCAAATATCACAGAAAAACGTTTGAAGTCTAAAATTTGAACAGTGCGATGTACCGTCAAATGAAGCATCAAATTTCGCTCGGCAAATTCATTTATTTACATTTTTCAAATTTGTAGCGGTACACTTCATCAAAAAACCGATACCTAATCGAAGTTGATAAAGACGTACCTAAGCTAGGACGTGAAGACGTAGCTATGTGATACATTTGAATTCTGAGTCACGGCTTTTTTCCTGACTGAATTACAGCTGGAGAATAGCGTCACTTTGGAAATGATTTACACTCGGAAAACTATATTCTCTTATGGTAACTTGAGCCATGAGGACATTTACTGCATTGACGGATTCCTGGCGGAAAGCACAACTGTGTACAAACAAAGCTAATAAATTTGGAAATAAGATGACACGTGGACGAATCTTCGCATTGCTTACTCAAAGAATCTTGGATGAAATAAAAACTTTTTCGAATAAGAATATCGCTTCCAGCGCATTCATTTTTTTTATATGATCCACTCAAGGTTCTCGGAGTAAGGCCTTGATACGAAGTGCACAGTTTTGTGAAAACATTTTAATCACATAAACGAATGCAGTTTTGAAAATATTATTGAATCGATGATTAATTGACTGCATGAAAATAATCATGGCTTGAAGGTCTCACTTTGCAACATATTCATATTTTAGTTTTCTGGGAAGGAAATTCCATTTAAATATTCAGTTTTTAATTTATGATGAGTACGTTCAATAAAACACCGAGCCTCTTTATCGAGGTTAACTATTTAGATGGGATAAAACATTTGTGTGCTTCATCGTAGGGAACAATACTTTGAAAACTCAGTAAAAACGCCAAGCACTTCCGAATGGTGTTTCGATATCATAAAAAAATGGAAACATATTTTAAGATAGAAAAGAGTAAACAAGTGAATTAATAGCTCAAAATTAAAATATCTACTGGTGAAGACACTTCATGCAGCACTCATTACGTATACATAGTTCTGAGCAACGCATACAGGACAGCCACTACAAAATGGTTATTTTTATGCATTTTTAACTACAGCTGTAAACACTTGCAAAATTGACCAGCGCTTATCAGCTAAAGATATGTTCTCGTCATGTGGGCGCTGCAAGCTACGAGGCCTTTCTTACATTTTTATTTCAAAGGCAGGCGTCTCCCCTACTCAGAAATCGGAGTCTCCAGCATTAAACTTTCCGAAGTGATGTGAAACAAGTATAAGATTCATGAACAGAATTTCAATAGATAATGCTTGCGAAATCATTGCTACAGATTCTTCACTTCTAAAATAATGCAGTTATTTTATTTCGGCTTAAACAGACTATGGAATTTTTATTTGTAGTCTGTGTGGAAGTTACCACACAGAGGGTAATCGCAAGCCAGTAAGAAAAGAATGTTTAAAGCACCACATTTCCTTTCTAATACTCAAAAGATCGCACCAATTGTATTACCTGACTCCCAAAGACAAGATATTCAAATCTTGCTGCATACTTCGTATTTTTGCCGATGAATTACCGCATTAACCCTTTTATTCAATAAGAGTGAGTGCTGATCTGCCAATCTTTATGTTATAGGAAGAGCCCGAAGTCCGTCGGTCCGCACGTCCGGAGTACATTTTAGGAGAAAGTTGGTGCATGTAGGAGAAATTTGAATATCAGAATTACGCACTAAAAAATTCAGCGCCTGTTCAATTAATCCGTTCTATGTCTCGAATTTTTCTCCCATTCCTCACCAACAATTCGCGGAAAACAATAAGAGATAACTGCTCGACGTATCTGTAATACTATTTCATTCAGGAAAGTCACCTTTCTTCACTCGAATGTTCATCAGAAACTTGAAGACGATTAACAACCGCACACAGTGAAAACATTTTTTTATTAATATAATAGAGGCTTAACTAGCGGAGGGACTAAATGCCTCAGAAATTCAATTTTCTCATTTTATCATTGTCTCAACCAAACAATCATGAATAAGAAATTCTGATTCGTAGTAATTCACAGTTTGTTAATTCCTTGGTTGAACTCTCTGCCTTCCGTCCAGCCGCACTGATGGGCGACAGTGTCGTAGATAAGAGGAAGAACGTCGTATCGCAATCCATTGGACACTAAATACGATAGGTTTGATAGGATCCGATAAAACAGCATTCTGTTACGATTAGTTGTCATCTATGTCAAGTCCAAAATTCGGGAACAAAATTTGGAATTTCGGAACCTAAAAAAACAATGCTCCAATTTTTTCATCGTTTCCTCTGCATGTAGGTATAAGATAATCATGACTTTTCAGGTTAATTAAAACGATACGTGCAAATACTTCAAGAATATGTATTATCGAGTATTCAAAATTAATGAACAAACCAATTCCTCATAGCAAAAAGAACGGGGTCATTCTACAGAGCTATGTACGCCGAATGGATCCCTTGGTTATAAAACAATACAACATGCGCTCAAAAAGGCAATGCACGAACATGTCAGATATTGGCAAAGGAAAATTCCTTGGTACCTGCGAGTCAGTACAGCAGCGCTGTTTCAAATGAATTCTTATCTCGCCACTAGCGATTATTTTCTGAGCAAATCAAAATGCGCGGATGGCTTGCAGGATATTTACTGAAAGCCTGAACACATGGAATGATAAATTGATCCAATATACAGAGTGAGGTGCAAAAATTTCCTCTTCTCAAATACTGATGACTCCGTAACTAACGGCCGTAGAAACTTCTACATGGTCTCAATTTCACCGCCTTTCAATGTAATTTCATCACGATAGATCATTTCGCATTTATAGAAATAGTTCATGAATAGATATTCGATAAGTGATAGTTGTTTTTTTCGCCATTGCTCAAGGGCATTTCTAAACGCACTAAAGAGAACAGTTACATTTTTTGAGTCGCAATACTACTGTATCACGTCTACGTCATTCCTATTTCTGAACGTTCTTATTTCAACTACACGAGAATAGAAATCGAATTCTTCACCATCAACCCTTAACAACAGAGAAAAGAAAAGAGAATATTCATAGTCACAACTTTCAATGATGTCAAGAATGTCACAAGAGTCATTCGACTACTTAAAAAAAAATTCTCGAAGCATAGAACAATACTGAATGAAATACGGGAAATTCTGCAAGACGTTCGCAAGAAGAACACCAGAAAACATCGAAATAGTGTGGGATCAAACTGAAGAGAATGAACATTTTTCAGCTCGACGGCATGGAACAAATTTATCTAGATCAACGATTCCGAGAACTATCAGTAGAAAATTAGGTTACTTTCCTTACAAACCAAAGAAATGCCAGGAATTGCTAGAAAATGATCACTAAAGGAAAACAAAGTTTTGCAAATGGTTCTTGGAAAGCCATGAAGGCTTTACTGAGACCTTCGTTGTGTTAGACGTCGCAGTTTTCCACATGAATGGTGCTGTTAATCGTCAAAATGACACGTTATATTCACCTCTGAAACAGCAACCAAGTAATTTTTCGAAAATAAATGTCTTGGAAGAAAATTTCAGCATGGATTAGACTTTCTGAGTCTGGCCTCGTTATCGGGCCAATTTTTTATTAAGGGAATTTGAATGGAGATAAATACCTAGACATGCTCAATGGGAAAATCATTCTACAGATGCAAGTTGGTTGCGAGCAAATATTTGACAGAGCGTGGTAGATGCAAGACGGAGCTCCATCTCACTCTCACTCAAATATTCGCGTGAAGAATACTTTAAGAGAAGTTTTTGGGACTTGTGTAATTGTAATTGGGCATACCAGGAATGGCCACCTCGCAGTCCCGATCTGACTCAGTACGATTTTTTTCACTGGGTCATACCAAAACTAATGGTTTCAGTTTAAAACGCCTCCATACGACCTTGAAGAGTAGCATTGTTGCATTATTCAAAATCTTAATGAACTTAGAAACCATCCACAAATCATTAGGAAATCAATGCTAGGAATGAGAGTCCAATGTCTAAGTGCCTCGATTTCAACGGCGGTTATTGATCATAATGGAAACATTATGTTGTTGTTTTTGAGTAATAAGTAAAAATTTTGAATGAATAATTTGATCATCTTCATTTTTCCTTTTTTATACCACACATTTACTACATCTAATGAATAAAAACATAAATTGTGGCTTGAGAATTGCCCTTGGTCAATGGCGAAAAAAAATGATATTCACTAAGCGTGAAATATTCTTATAAATGCAAAATGGTTTAACCCTATGAAAGTGTATTGAATGGCGGTGAAAATGAGACCATATAAAATTTATACGGCCATAAATTATGGAGTTATGATTATTTTAAAAAATAATACTATTTGCAGCCTACTTTGTATAGAGGCGGGAAAACTCTTTTGATCTTGGACAACTGCACAGCTCGTGCTTACTCTGAGCTCACCAACATACAATTGTAATTGATGCCTTTCAATACAAATCCATTATTTTATAATTTGAAAATTTTGAAATATATTCTATTTTTTCTATATTGTATTTATTACACCAGGCTTTCGCGCTCCGCGCTCTTAAGCAGCGGACGGTATCGAGGAAACAAACAACGGAAAATAGAATTAAAATTGACCATTGCTCGAGGACAACTTCAGCTTTTCTAATTTGACGTTGCCCATCTAAGGAAGCGAAGCGCGCGCTGATTAAACGCAAAGGCTTGGGATAATAATTGAAAAAACAGTAGATGTTTCAAATTTTACACCTTACGAGATGGATCCTGGGCATTCCTTATTCCAGTAAATAACTGTCATCAGTATCCTACAAAATTTGTATGTATGTATACTAAATATTTTTAAGGATGTTATGTTAGTACGAGTGGTAATGTTTAACGAAGTAATTCATTAATTAATGACTCATTTGCAACAAGGTCAAATAATTTAGCAGAAAAACAAATTAATACGTAACAGATACTCAACTTCTCACTTTTTCTTATTCGGTGACCCTTATTTTGTTTTCAGTAAGTTCTGATACTTCAGTAAGCAATGATGGGCTGACCTGATGGCGACTACAGATGTCCCCACACCTTGTTTCCTATCCCTTCCTTCTTCATGAGCGTCAAATATCCTTCTTCAGCTGCTATTTCAAATTTTGCAGTACTTTGTTTTATTGATTTTATTTTAAACTTTAAATCAATCATTCTATACAAAAAAAGCCCAGTGTGGCTTGCTTTCTTGGTCCGTCCGTCCGTCCGTCTTTTCGTCACGCTGTTTAGGATTTAGACAGGAGAAATTTTTCGTGTCCGTTTTACTAACTAATCAGCGAGACTGTCAGAGAAAGCAGTCCGTATCAGTGATACTGCAAATAACTATATTTCACGTCAGAGGTACCGTCATAGGCATCTTAGAAATTAATAGCATTAGTACCGCCAGTTTCGCAGGGCGCGTCTATTACTACTATAATAAGAGCACATCTGTCCGTCACACTTTTCAGTATTAGATAGTAGAAACTTTAATATCAGGATTTCAAAGGAGATAATTCTGTTCCGTTTCAATCAATTCCAATCTACTCTACTTCTCGAAATTCTCTTTGTGAATTCGAAGAAAATATTGAAGGAAAACTTCTTTTCGTGTTTGTTATACGATTTCATTAATGTCTATACTGATAAATCAGGACTAAAACATTTATAAATGTCAAGAGCTTAGAATTTATACTTTCGTATCTAAAATACCGTACTCTTCACATACACTGTTAGGTGCACACGGTTTTCACATAACTGATTTTGGACAGATAAATAAAATCCCTTATGGAGTGGCTACTTCGCTCCTGGGTACCAAAATGTACTGACATCAACTTGGTTAAACGTTGGCCAAACAGTTTTTATTTGATTCGACACGTTAGAAAGACGTCATTCAATTATCATTATGCCATCGCTTACAATGTCCATTAACATGAGCCAAGAAACAGGTTTGACAAATTGTGACATTGCGGGGTGAATTGTTGAAACATCTACTCGGTTTTGTTAGTTTGTAATTAGAAGTAGTAGTACAGATAGCAGCTCTTCAGTAACTCGCACTACATCGCACAGAAAGAAAAGGCACCATTTTTTAAAGCACTAAATAGCACAGAGAATTTATGTATGCTCAAGGCGAGTTCCCACACAGGCTATCCTGTGCGTAGCAACAGCAAGTGAAGAGTGAAGAGGAAGAAAAGACATAAATGGCGTGAAAATTTAAAAGAACAAAGGTCCGACAAAAGATGAAAGTCCCGACGGCTTTCATGCATATAGCTGAGGTCACTGATGACAGTGTAGTAGACTCTACTTGACCATATATTGAGATATATTATGATGACCTATAAAAAAAATTGCTCTAAATCTAGTTAAATTTTCACCAACCAATCATATACTGTTCTGATGTTAACTTCTCAAGTCTCTGCAACTTGTTTCAAGTCTTTTTCGTCTTCATGAGCTTCAAGCTTAACTATTTTTCTATTTCTGTTGGATATTTTGTAGTACTTCAATTCTATATGCTTAATTTGAAGTTTTCAATTATATTTATAATATTTCACTCGATCGTTTTTACATTTATGTTAAATTTAGTCGTACACGATATGCGAAAAATATATTTTAAGCGTTGATTTGCAACTTGCTCACCCTGCGAAGTTATACTGAAATTGAACGAGTTGAAAACAACTGGTATCATTCGATTGAAAGACAAATCATATTTTTCGTGTGCCGAATCGCATTCAATTTGTGACCAATTGAATTTAATTGTGACAAATGGATTTGGAAGTGATATATTTAATACCATACTATGACAATGCAGGTTACCAACTCATGGCGATATAAGAAAGGGGTTAAATTTTCTAAGTAAGTTTTCATAAGCTTGGCACTGAGCCCACAACTTTTATTGCTTCGAGTTACTCTCATATTTTGCGCGTCAATATCACTGCAAAAGGCTCGTCGGCCTACTCTTCTCCATCGCCTGACCAGACCTATGTTTGTCTCAACCGAGGCATTCCATAACTGTGGCACCGAAAATTACATCGTTTCACACGAGATTTCCACTCATTTTTGACGGCAAAAGGACGTTAGATACAACATAAATACCAATGCATTACAGAGCGTTGCCTAGCTTAGACCAGAGTCTACTGACGAAACTCCAGACAAAACACGACCGCCGCGCCGCGATCATGTTCCCTCGCGCGCAGATCACAGTGATCTCACCTACCAAATTCCGAAAATGGGCTCTTGGCTCCGATTTCGGTCGCACAGATACAGGGTTTCTGACTGGCGATGGAGTTGCTCGGAGCGGGATCACGGCTCTGCACCTCTTTGCTTTATAGAAAAAAATTGCGAGAGTCTTTTCTATTTTTAATTACGGCCCTAATCTCCAGGCTGTGCGAGGTCTGCGGTAGCACCACAGGCAAACCAGTGGCTCCCTGCAACTGTTGCTCGAGAACTGGGAAATGGCTTCAAAACTGCTCAATTACCGTGCTAAGGAATGCTTTGTCCGTACGATGGACTCCAATCAACGTACTATCTCACCTACATCACCATTACCTAATGGTAAAGTTGCGCCCCATGGCCACACGCACGCACCGAGCTGCGCCCGCCTGAGCAACAGCTCGGCTGACTCAGTGCTGTTCCTCCCACTCGTCATTGCATTCTACCGGTGTACGGTTCATGTGCATTCAGCTGCTGTACATTACATGCGCATTCAGCTGCTGTACATTACATGCGCATTCAGCTGCTGTGCGTTGGATGCGCATTCAACTGCTGTGCGTTGCATGCACATTCAGCTGCTGTGCGTTGCATGCGCATTCAGGTGCTGTGCGTTGCAGGCGTATTCAGCTGCTGTGCGTTGCATGCGCATTCAACTGCTGTGCGTTGCATGTACATTCACCTGATGTACGTTACATGGGTATCCAGTCGCTGTAAGTTGCATGCGAATTCAGTTCCTGTATATTAAACGTGCATTCAGTTGCATATGTTGCATGTACATTCAGGTGTTATACGATGCATGTGCATCCAGTTGTTCTATGTTGCATGCACATACAGTTTTTTTATGTTGCATGTGCATTCAGTTGATGTATGTCGCATGTGCATTCAGTTGTTGTATGATGCATGCGCAAGCAGTTGTTGTATGTTGCATGTGCATTCAGTTGTATGCTGCGTGTGCATCCAGTTGCTGTCCGTTGCGTGTGCATTCAGTTGCTGTATGTTGCGTGTGCATTCAGTTGCTGTGTGCTGCGTTTGCATTCAGTTGCTGTATGTTGCGTGTGCATTCAGTTGCTGTATGCTGCGTTTGCAATCAGTTGCTGCATGTTGCGTGTGCATTCAGTAGCTATGTTTTGCGTGTTCATTCAGTTGCTGTATGTTGCGTGTGCATTCATTTGCTGTATGCAGCGTCGATCTCGGGAGATGGCACACATCCGCGCTTTTGAAGTACGGCCTCATTTCTCCTCCTTGTTGTATTCTTTCTCTACTTGTATAGGCATTCCGCCAAGAATGACGACACTTACTAACTGTACTCAAGATTTTCATATACTTTAAATCGGCATTTGGCACTACTGACACTCTTCACGTAGCATTTGTCAAGCAATTGAGGGACGAAGCCCCAATGGAACCACTCCCTATGAACTCATTCTTCCCGGCCTTCAGTATGATTCACGCATTTTCAGACACAACATCAATAAAAAATAGCAAAAGTACTGGGAAGAAAAAACAAGCCCAGATAACAAACGGAGAGTACATCAAAGTGTCCAATTTCCTATGCCTGTTCACCTAATGTGGCCACGCCCACGCTGACTACTTGAGCATCGTCAACCGACCGACGGCATCACTCCGGCTCCAGCTGTTCCTACGGCAGAAATTTCCTGCTTTTAGACAGTGATGTTATCCATATGACTTTATTTTGTGGCCTGCGCATTTTGCTATTATATTTTTTTCGTTTTTGCAGATTGCTTACCTTAGGATAGCTTCGGTAGGAAGCCGAAACGTTGTTTTATATCTCGCATGAGCATACGTATTTTAATTGAAGATTTATTCGCTCTAGAAAATGTGATGGTCAAAAATGTATTATCCAATTAGTAGACAAAACTTTAAGTACTCTTGAATGCTTCTTGAATTGAATGGTACGTTATCTGTGAAGCACGTAATTGTTCACCTATGTTTCTCATCGTTTCCTTCAAAATGAACTATTCATAAACAACCTGAGCTCCCGGGCAAGAAATAAGTGACCCATTATTTGAACAGCTCTAGGTATTTACTACGTCCTCAACCGGTTTTTGGAGCCGTACTCGATGTTTGGATTACGTCGCATTCACGTGCAAGTACTGAAACTAAACTGGTATCAGTCTTCGTTCTGACCTGGCCATGCACAGACTCGTTTCTTAGTTCCCCACAATGATGAGTCAAAAGCAAGACATCTTGGAATAGCAAAAAGGGCTGTTGGGTTTGGTCGGGCTAAGGGCCATCCAATGACTGAAGTAATAGAATTCGCTGGTGTTTCATGCCCCACTGCCAAGCACGTCTACCAAAAATGGAAGCAAACCGGTGTGGAAGAATCATGGCTCGTCGCACATGAAGAATCGGAATTGAATTGATGAGCCGTGACATGATTACAAGTCTAAGAAACAAGAAAAATAAATCATACATGATTGCATTGGTAATATTAATAAACAATAAAGATTTAAAATTGACAATTAGTAATATTTATTAAAGTTGAAATTAATCAACAAGTCGAGGTAAATTAAACTGCATAAAATATATCGCCTAGGTTCAAGAGGTAGTTTCAGTCCTCCCCAAAAAATACATACGTTCACCCATTAACTTATAGAGAAGGGAAATGAAACACAGAATAAATTGAACGCCTCAATTATTTACAATGTCACGGGAAATTAAGATGCAAGATGCAAGCGAAAAACAGGGTGAGCGTTGACTTGATTTGTTGCCTTTCGGCAACTATTAATGAAATGCGTATGGGCATCTACCATGAATAAAATACCTACACTAATAAATATTAATATCAATGCGGAGAGTCATCACGGAAGGATCCAAGTTAATTCAGCTCGGTCATGACTAACAGTACATAAGTTAAAAAAATTCAACAGTAGAAAACGAGCAGAAAATTATGTGGAATATCACAGCACAGATGCTACAATGATTACTTTGATGCTGCGTGATCCCAATTTAAGACATTCCTTGGCACACAAATGAAGTGGGCGATTGATGGGTTAATATTGAAGTGTTTTTAAATTCATAATTGGACCTAAAGCACCAAAGCAATTGTACATCCTAAATAAACCTCGGTACTTGAAACATTTGGAAGAATTTATCTGAACTAAACGCTGCGGTCTCTTTGAATCACTGCTCGTGGGTGGGCCCTCGCTGCCCTAAAAAATACCAAATTTTCAGCTGACGAGATGTCGGTACAGCTTTTACCCTCAGTGGTAGACCTGCGCCTGTGGCGAACAGAGTAATGCAGTGCTGATGCAGCGTAACGGCAACTTTTCTGGCACTACATATAGCTGCTCCAAATTCTCTCCAAATCAGGTAATCAGGTGACTTCTTTACCGGCTTGTGACGCAGGCGACGTACGTGTGTTTCCGGAAGTAGCAGTTCGGTGACGCCTAATTTAGTTGAAGAAATGTTTCGGTTAAACGTAATTTACAAAAAAATACGTAAATTAAATTTGAAACATATAAATTAGGCGGCAATTTATTGGAAACACTATAACTCCGCGATGAGTGTTAGAATCATTCTTTTGAGCGGCACTAAGCATCACACCGTAGGGTTCCCGAAATTGTGCATGTTGAGAAATGTGGTAAATTGAGCGGCAATCAATGGGTGAGCAATGGCAGAAGAATTAATTACTGCAAAGCAGGGTAATATCATATGAGTTGAAGGTTACCTGAATATATGACAAGTTCCGAGGACAACTTCAATCCGTTCTTCTTCACTCATTCAGAGTGCCCAAATCTCTGGTGTTCAATAACACTATAACGTCCAAACAAAGTTACAAGCCCAAGACTTGGCTGCCGCCCATTTCTGGTCGGAGCCCTGGCTTCACCACGCGCTCGTGATACGAGTTCAATTCAATCTCTTTATTGATTCTTTCGAAATTCTTTCTGGGGAAATGGCAACGCCCTCACATTGGTTGCCCTCTTTTTTACCTTCACTTCGGCTGACTACCACTGCATAAATTTCTTCTACGCCATTACCGTAACGAAATCCTCCTACCGTGATTACTGAAGACGGTTTTGTCAAGCCTATGTGCTTTAAGCCACGCCCGCAGCTCTTTGATTTATGTCGCTGCTCTGTCTTGAAAAAGTGCCTTGTGTGAAATTCTTGGCTGACTCCATAGTTCACCCTTGTGTACTTTTTTTTGTAAACCAATATCTTCACAGGACCTAAAGGTCCACTTCCCGGAGCCTATCTATCTTCTCAGGTGCTGACCAAATAACGTGTGTTTTGGCGCCACAATTTGTGGCGTGTTCGAGTAAGAATTCTCGGCCCGTCAATGCTTTCCCATTCAAGTTTCTCTGTTCAGTTTTCGAGTTTCTAGCCAAAACTCAATACGATAAAAATTAGAGTTCCCAATACCACCATACCAGTGCATACGGCAATTTAGAGCAAATTCTGGCCGGAAGAAAATTCTTACCGAAATGAACCGCCGCCGGGTGACCCAAATTGTTGACCAGAATCGACGGTACCAATGATGGAGCTACACCAAAACGTCACCGATGGCGCTTCTCCTGCTGTTTCTTATCGAACTTGATGTAGGAAACGCCCTGCAATGGATATATGGAGTATAATGGGTGGTAAACGGCTAATGTTAACTCCTGCCCACAAGACCACCCTTTTAAACTGGGCCAAAAAACAAGTAAGTTGGACTGTAGAGGAGTTGAGAAGTGTCATGTATTCAGATGAATTACGATTCTGTCTTATTAGCAACGATGTTGGCCGTCGTATCCATTGAAGACCTTTTGAAGCCTTCAACGGGGCCTATATGCTGTGCAGTGGGTGATACGAGGAGGAGAGTCTGTCATGTTCCCGCGGTGTTTCAAGTACGCAGAAGTGGAATCTTTAGTTGAGGTATCCATCAAACTGAAACAGCATAACTGCCTTGATAGACATTGAAAATTTGTCGGGCATTTAGATTGTCCCCAGTCATTATATTCTTTCTCTCGGCTAATAATTTTTCCAAATTATATTGTTTTTCTACCGTAGCCTATTTACGGATGCGAAGGCTATCTCTCCAAAATTTCAGTGTTTGTTCCCTTGAAAACGCAGGCTGCTTAAGCCTGCAGAAACTTGGGAAAATATACCTAAAAGAACCCAGTTGATGTTTCAAAAACTCTCCTCATAGTATCCTATCTATGATATACTGCCGTATGTCAACGCGGCTCACAGTTGTATTCTCGAATAAAATACTGATAACGGGTATGGAGAGATAAACCAACCAAGCGTCCGAAAGATCCTGTGTTGTTGTGTGGCATCACTTCTCGCTGTTTACTTCCTGATATGAATCTCCTCTGGTGATAAGGTTAGCCTCCGCCTGTGCTTTCGTTCCCTCCGTCTTCTTTCCATGTTTTCATTTTTTATGAGGACGATGCACTTTTTTAAATTTCAGAAGTAGAATACACATGGGTGTCTCAGAAGTAACTGACCCTTGCGTTGATGAGTAAATAGGATACCAAATTATAAAGCGTCCTATTAAAATATGGAATCTAAATTAAACGGGTCAGTTACTTCTGTGCCTGGTATCCTATGTGCTCATCAACCCAAGGGTTAGTCACCTCTGGGACACCCTGTACGAAAGACAGTGTTAAGAACATTTCTCTTTAATAGTCCGTGCTGAAGCATGAGTACAACACCAACAATGATAAGTAGAAAAATGTTACTAACAATCTTAATGAAAAATCTACCCTATGCAACGTTCTCGGTAGATTTCAAGTAGTTCCATATTATATCATCGACTTAAACGCGTATGCAAGTTAATTAATAAATAATTAGATAAAAGCACAGTGTATTGCATTATTGATATTCGATTGCTGACTTGATTTTAGAATGTTTAGCCTTATTTTTATTCTGGTTTTGGACCTACAAATCCATGCAACCACCGGATCTTTTACTGCGACTTTAGTTTCCACGTAGAATATCACAAGTAATCAACTATAGGTCCTTGCTATAAGTCGAAGTCAAGTAGTTTTTCATTCAATTAAATATATTTACAGGCTTATAATTTGCAATAACTCCCTGGTAGTGAATTAGCAAAGAAACATCCGATCCGTCTTGCGGTCTGAATTTGTCGACTACTAACGGTACTATCCTAAATACAATTCAAAAGAATCAGTTTTTCGAAATATTTCCCCATATTGCCATGAAGATTGTTAGGAGGACATCAATGTTTATTTCGTCGAGAATCAAGTAGCAAAACTTCAAGATTACTGACAACAGAGCGACACCTAAGTCACGTGCCGTTTCAGGAAATCGGTAACAAGTTAATAATTGTAGGAAAAAATAGTTGATGATGATTCTTGATCATTCGAAATCTTGTTTCTACCGTATTTCTGGGGCTCTTGGCAGTTTTGGAAGGTATTTTAAACTTAATGAGACAGTGAATATACGTACGTGAAAATTATTATGCATTTTTCATACCAAATATGGAGTTTAGTTTCTATAGTGATAACGAGTAATAATTTACGAAAAATTGTAGGCCTTTTTCTAGCAGAGCTGTTGTCATTTTTTTTATTGACGGGAAATTACAAAGCGTTATTGAAAGCCCCAACGATATGACATCAGTGCGACGGTGGTAAATTCGAAGGCACGTGTTCAACTCGAGTCAGGAAGCTCTCAGACTTGTTCGACAAGTGACCGCAAGCTTCGAGTATTGTTGATAAGAATATCACTAATAGGCCCTTACCTTAAACGCAGAAACGGCTTCTTCACCAGGGATTTTCTCGGAGACCAAAAAACGTACTTCAATTGAGGCCTCAATTTATCGATCGTAAAACGTTCAATAGTCACATGAACACCAGCGCACAGATTATCGAAGTAAAATATTTGCACACGTATTCCTCAATCGTGTCAGGAATGATGTCAAGGGAGATGTAAGGACTACTAGAAAGGGAAGTCCTACATTACTACTCCTGATGTGTTGGAGTCAATAACAAATAATATTTAAGACATCCAAAACAAAAGTACGGGTAGACATACAGAAATGATCAATAAAGTAATGAAGAACTTTTCAAATAGATGTCGTATTTGTTTACATCATTAGAGGGATCATGTGTATGACTTTAGAATATATATGTTTAACGTATATCAAACATTAACAAGTCCTTTATCACTTTTGTACCTTTAATTGCTTTTATTATTCCATATTTTTACTGTTTTTTGTATTTTATTCATCTACATACCACATGCACCACCTCGAAAAAATGAAAATTTGCCGATCTACCCACGTCCCGTCAAGCTTTATCATTCAAGGTCAAGTGGCCAATTTTGCGTCAAAATTAAAAAGTATAAATGTGAAACCAGCCTGAGCCAGCGTGGCTGTGAGATGCGTTCTCAAGTACGTCAAAGCTGTGCGTTCAGGTGTTTAATATGTATTACTGGCATCAATAAAAGGGAATTGTGCTTGTGTAAATACTCACAAAAGCTGCTAAGCAAAAGTCAAATTCATTCATCTCAGGCGAAACAATGTAGAACTTTCTTGAAGAGTATGATATATCAGTCTCGTGCTCAACTTTTTTTATATTTCGTACTGACGCTTGGTGCTGACCACTAAACTCTGTGTGTTCCGGGTGACCCTTTTTTGATGCTGTAAGTCTGGCACAAACGGCTTAGACTGACTTATTGATTGATGCTCAATATCAATACAGTTCTTACATTATTACTCAAATCAATTTTCATTGTTAGCAATTGATCTTATTGTGATACCATGTCCTCAAACAGGGATGACAATGAATGTAGCTGACTTTCAGCGTAATGTTCACAAAGAACAGGTCTTGTGACTAAATATAGTTAACTCCTCCATTTGCCAGCCAGATTTAAGCGTCTTTCATGGTATGTTTCCCGCTCAAAAAGATCAGGCTCGGCACACAGTCCTAGTCTGTGTTGGCTGCCTTATTACATATTGTCAGAGCAAACAGCACGCGTGTACGTAGCTGAATTTGATAGGAGAGATGGGAAAAGTACGAGCTTTAATATGATTAACATTTGGAAAATTGTAGAATTCTTACGTTTCGCTGAAACAACCGAAAATTCTTTACGCAAACAAGAAACAACCGCTCTTCACACTGAGAGATGCGGTCGGTTGAGCACATGCACGCTTCCCAAAACCCCGGGCTACCCTGATTTCTTCAACCTACTTCGAATATTATGATGAATTATGTACGCGCTCTTAGTAACAATTCTCTTCCATCGAAGTAGTACTGGGTTGAAGTTAATTCTGCAGATCAAAGTACATCGAAGTTAAAGTCCAGCCTCATCACACTAAGAGCACGAGCGGACACCCTTGTTCACCAGGTCTGTGGGCTGATTCCGCCGTAAGAAAGTCTGGCATATTATTTCCGTTTGCTATTGAACCTCAGCAAATTCTAAATATCTTTATCATTGATGGCTTTACCTGTAATACATGTTCTGGGCTTCCTATTACATCAGAATGGTTACAGTCGTCCAATACATACTGAACGCTAGAGAGGTTCCAGTAAGCAAGAGATCTACAGTAGTTCCCCACACACAGCTGTATGAAAAATAGAAAAGGTGAAATAGCAAGGAATACATTTGGGTCATAAGAAGCAAAGGGAAGACGTTTTAAGAAACGAAGAAGGAGGTAGAGCTGTCGCTGGCTTCTGAACTGATTCAGCTCTTTGTACATGCAAGGCACGCCTGTTTGTACTACGTTTCCGAGTCAGCGCCAATAAATCCAACGTGATTCATTCAACTCCTTCCCCAGTTAGGTCCTCACATCGCCGAGTATGGCTCTCACATGTCATCACCGTTTCAACAGCTGCGGGTATGATGCAACTCAATTTTGCTTCAACCAAATTTTTGAAGCATCGGACTTAGCCACGGCGTGACTTTCTCCACAAATAGTGCACTCCGCATTTTCATACGGTAAGGAAAATCAACCTAACGTTTAATTAGGCACCGTCAATTAATCTTGCGACACCAATTATTCGTGCTGAAACGGCATTTACAGATGGGGGGTGCATGTTAGAAAGATGTAACAAAGCAATACGCTTGCATCTATGCTGTAGACATAGTTCAGTGAATCCTAACATATCGGCTAGGTATTTTATCCACATCGCTCGTTGAAATTCTACCGAAATTGCATACCATTCAGTTTTTTATTAACTGCTAAATTCGCTAAACTCGTCCTTAACTTTACGATAATTGCGAGCTTCTTGGAGTGTACTTTATTGAAAAAATGAGCGAATAAATCAACGCAGTGGTATAAGCGTAGTTAGTTTTTTTTGTGTCGAATGGTATGAAATACCTAAATAAAAATACAGCTTCACTATAAGACTGAACTATAAGCTATGCCGTTCTGCAACCTTTCATTGAACACTCAGACCGAGCAAAAGAGTACTGGCATGCTGCGTTATGGTAACATTGAATCTTAAAATTACCACTATGGGCAAAATTCAAAGGGATATCCTGTGGATGAAAACAGATGGCACTTCATCTATTGTGAACGAATGGCTCTTAATATACTCCTGTCGTTTCTAACTACGTGTCTTTAAATTCAAACCTGTTACTCTGATATCCTGTTCTCTCAAAATGTGTATTTTTTAATAGTCACCCTGTTTGCTAGAGTATCTGTACGAAATTATGTAGTTCGATCCCTTTATTCAACAGTAAGTCGATTCCCACACCACACTCGATCCATGCTGCCAAGTGCTGAGGAGCGACAAAATATGCGCAGATAAACAGAAAAAAATTCAAGAAGCCATGTCGAGTCGAACACACCTACTTTCTAGCATTAATGTCTGTTTTGTTTTATATAGTTTCATCGCTTTCTGTTACCCTTTCTAGAAACGTCGTAAAAACTGCGATCCAGATCTATCGATCGATCTTAACACAAATTCTTGCTTCCGCAGAAATTGCATTCGGCCTCCTCTGGGATACCTCCCGCTGAGCTCAAGCTCACCCACCTATTCTGCAAGTAACTGTTCGGAATTGAAGCAAATTGTGCTCCAGGCTTTCATGCAAGTCTTCGGATTGATATCAAAAACCCTCGTACTACCCTGAAAAGTTCAGTTTGAATGTCTCAAAGCGCGAGTGTGGTTGTTTCGACGAACTGATATCTCCTCAAAATATGTGCCATCAAAATATATGTGTCGCACACCTACGTAGCTCAACAGTGACGAATTTCAACATAAAAGAATTCTCAACCTCTTCCTGAGACCGATTAGCGCTATCTATCTAGTAATGCTTGATTTCTAGTCAACCATGAAGGTCCTACACTTCAGCTTAGCCTTGTTGGAAAGGGTTTTAATGATTGATTCGGAAAAAAAATACAAAAACCATTGAAACTGGGTGTTTTGAACTTAATTTCAATTTTAACAAATCTGTAAGAAAAGTTATATCAATTTTGAAAATGCAGATCGCTCCAGCACATAAGAAGAAACAAGTTAAAAGCTACCGCAGTACTATTTTCAGACGATACGCAATTTGTATGCCATCAAGAGTTAGATTCGTTTTCTGGATGTTCAAAAAATTCAAAATTCCGATATAAATTATGCATGCCAGAGTTTATGATAGCTCCGATTTATTAATAGGCTCCCTGGGCAAATAAATAGTCACATACTACAACGATCGCATGGCACCTATGTGAGCACAAAAAATGGCGTTATTACTGCACTGTATTGACTCTATGATTAAGTGCCCTAATGTACACATGGTCAATTTCAAACCATTCTCGCATCAAGTGATCTCATAGAGCGGCCACAAAAATAGGACGATCGTCTCAACATCTAACTTGTCCTCCTCTAGGTGGTCCCACATAATTCTATTGGTCTCATGTCTGGAAACTTAACGGGCTAATCCTAAAGCTTTACATATCCTGAATAACTGTCATGCCAATTAATGACAGAGCTAGCCCAATTCACCCGGTAATTGTCATCCTGAAAGATTGGAAAAGCAACTTACATTTCTTTATTCACATATTGTGCAAATGACAAAACTTGGTAATCTAAAAGCTCAATGTAGCAATGCTGGTTCAGTTTGACGGATATTTGAACTAAAGAACTCACTTCTATATATAATAGTTGAAATAGCCCTAGAACATGACAGACCCTCGTCCTCCTACCGTTGCACACCGTTGAAGGTTTCCAGAGGTCTTTGATGCACACGACGGAGGGTATCTTTGTTATTGAAACTGAATTGTGATTAAGCTAATAACATGACACTTCTCCATTCTTCTACACTCCGATATATATGTGCCCTAGCCCAGTTTCAACAAGTGATCTGGTGGGCATCGGCCATTTGTGAGTTATTCTGCTCCATATGTTCATAGCATGGAGTTCCTAACGATGAGTTCGCTCAGAAATAGAAGGAGAAAAGCCAACATTGGCGCTTCACCGTAGATTCATCTTGATGTGAAGCGATTTCGGTTAGCGATTCAGGACACTCGACGGTGGTAACAATCGGTCATAGTTTTAATCCAAACACAATTTTGCTTTGAATTGCAGTACAAACAGGATTTTATCCATCGTTGGTAGACTCGCATTACTTATAACTTACTTACGAACTAGACGACCATTGATAAAATGCGACGTATAATTAAGAACGTTAGCAGGTGATGGTCAGTTGCTCTGCACGCCTCATGTGTAGTGAAAGCGCAGAAAGTTCAGACACAAAGAAAGAGAAACAGAGAGAAATTTTTCTACAGTCGAATTTATTTTGCCGTCAGAAATTGATGTTGCCCATCGATCGTCGAGGCCAATAGAGCTCTATTATAGAACGGCCAAAACCCATAATTTAATCAGCTCTGGCAGAGCACTGCGATATTTTACGCTTGATATTGCGTCTGGAGTCAGCGGCAATAAGCCCATGCGCTGGGATTTCGGTCACATAATGTGAGGGTCCACTTGTCACGTAAATGATCTTATAAATTCAAGCCGTCTACTGGAAATATACAAAGCGAATAGGAACAAATGCTAGACATAAAGAAAAAAACTGAAACTCAGCTAAAGAAGTGAACCCTATGGCTAGAAACCTCTTTCTAACGAATTAGCCAGACGTATAGGCGACATGTAGTTCAAATAAGTTAAACAACGAACGAACAATAATATAAGACAATAATTTTGCCTATACTTATGGTGAAAGAGAAACCTGGCTGATGATATTTGAACGTAAAAATCACACAAGCTTTCGGTCAAAGAAAATTAATTCTATCTCAATTTAAAGAACGAGAATAAGTGAGAACTGACATTTTTCACTCTGACATTTGAATCTTATTTTTGAATTCGCAAATAAAATTTCCCTCGAGCTTACATTCCTACTTTTATCTTGAAGGCAGAGTGGGCGCAGCATTCTAAGGGAAAACCTTGGGTGACCAGTTAAGTCTCAACAGGACTTTACTTGGGCTTAACTGTTCTCTTTAAACCGGAGACAACGCCTTAATTTCATGGACGCGCTCTAGTCCTCCTCGCCTGACCTCCAGCCTCTTCTTGAAAAATTCGAGGAGGGAAATCTTTAGACGAATAGTTCTCTACTGGAAGCTTTATTTTAAAAAAGGAAGTGAAGCCTTGGGTTTCCCCTGGCGTTTTGCTGATTCTGGATTCCTGCTTAGGTTGTGCATTCTGTGTACTAATGGTGCTGATCCTCTCATTTTCTTAGCGCGAAAAAATTAGTTAGTTTTTGTTAAGCCTCAATTGTAATAATGAATCGCTGATGAAACTATACAATTTCTAAAGAATAAAATCTTTGATACCCTAACATTACATTTATTAAAAGCCGAAATCATTGGGTCGAATAAAAGTTCGACGCTTTTAAATGTAGTTTTGGTATCGTTAGAGACAAAGCTGAGTTCAACTGAAATTATTTTATACAAAATTCTTACGAACGATGAATGTACCCACTTTCGTTACCTCTAATTCCAGATTTTTATTGTTTTCTACGATGAAACACTTACTGTTGCAACAATGAAAGATGATTCTGTAAACCATTAGACAAAACAATAAATTTGTAAGAGGAAAAGCTGATTCCTCAAAAATCAGTTTAGGTAGACCAGCAAGCATAATAAGGTTGCACAAATAAATTCAAGTTATAATACAATGCTTGAATAACCGGTCGAAGAGATAAATCAATGAACTCGCTGTTTAGGTCAAATTTAAAGATATAGTAGGTCAGAAAAGTAGTTCTAGTAGAAGAAAGGCAAAATCCTTTCAACTGTCTAGCTTAAACTCCCCTCTGAATTGGGGCAGGCCGCGGATGATCACCCTCGTGTTCGCCGTGATCTCAGGCCCGTAACTGCGTAGCGGCGGCGCAGAAATGTCCAATTTGGGCCAAGCATCATTTGCGCAACCTCTGCGACTCACAGTTCTCAATATTTAATNTTAATGGAGATTGCGTGTAGTTTTCCGCTGTGAAATCGAGCTCTTTTGCGCAGCCATACTATCATTTCAACTCCAATATTTATTGGCACTCGCTAAGACAATTTCACTTCTACTAAATGTGTGGATCATAAATAGCGTCCTTTTTCTCCGTCACAAAGCCCTCAGACTATTCAACTCACAAGTAATAACACTCGTCAAAAGACAAATTTTACCAATGCATCTGTTAGGCACGTAACAATTCGAATTACGCCTTATCTTTGACAAGGTGCAAACTTTCCTGAGAATTTTATGATTTTGGATGCGCTAAAAACAACGGTTCATGCAGTGAACAAATCACTTATAGTTCTTTGTAAGAAACCTCGGTCTAGAAGAGAAATTTGCGTTTACTCGCTTATTAGCCACGTTTCAGTAGCACTCACTGTAGAGGTCTACATCTAATTCCCAGTTATTCGAGTATTGGGATTCGGATTCTCTTTAAAAACTATAATTCTTGAGGCATTTCTAACTAAAAGTCAAGTCAACCAGTGAACTCCTTAACAGACGACGAGAGGAAGGCTTTCGTTGTATCAGTAAAACTCCTCTGCAAATAATAACGATCAGATTATAAGTGTCTCATTCTTATGACGTTCCATTCTAATCAGAACTCGACCAGATGGAAACTTATTAGTGCTTTGTTTCGCAAGGACGCTTTCATTTTGAAACTATGTACGTGCATGTATTATCTCATATCAACGAAAGAAATGATACTATTGAAGCGTTCATGATATGCGGTCATGTTTTGTACCATTCTCCCTCAACTCCACATCATGCGAATCAATCACTGTATGGTCTAGAGACAAATTTTACAACTTCGCTCGGGGATTCAATATTTCCTCTTTGAATTTTGCCTCCCGACGGGATTTGAGCCATTGTACAATAAAAAAGTTTTTCTTTATCCAAGATAATTTTATAATGTTTTGTATTAGGTTAGGTTACAATCCCTTAGCTTCCATTCTAGTAGTGAAATTATACAATTATATAATTATTATCAAGCAGTTCATTATCATTGCACAGTGATCCATTGAAACATATGCTGTTTCAGTCTGAAATATAGGATGATATATTGCACTACGTTAAACAATAAAACTAAAAACTCCCTGTTCTTTCTCTCGGTCTTACCTTGCTTCTCCCAACATAACTCCTGTTTCTCCCAATATAAATGTAATACGGATCTTTCTAACCGCGAATGAGTTCACCTTAGGATCAGCCTAATGCAGAGAAAATATATTGTTTCATCAATTTTAGCACCTTCCGATGGATCTGTTTTTTTAACTTTGATGATTGATTCTGAAGTATGCTAGTGCGTTGATCCCGAAAATGACCTCAGTTCAATTTCATCCCGTGACAATTTTTTACAATTAACAATGGGCCAAATGTAGCATGTAACGAAAAATATAACAAGTACGAGACTTAATGACGTTGAAATAGGTTTGTTTCACATAAAACTCAATATTTTGTGGCTTTTAACAAACAATCTAATAAAGTATCATAGAAACAGAATGTATAAAATATCATAGGAAATAAAAAGTAAAACACTCACCATTTCAGTCGTTGGGTCTCTTAGGACCAGCCAAGATCCGCATCAGGCTTTTTCGTGCATGTGGTCCTCTGGGATCGTCTCGATGCAACGTCCAAATAGGCCTCCATCATTGTAGTACAGATCTTGATTAAATCTGTAGCCCATCTCTTAACTAGCCGCACCCAAATTTTCAAGAAAATCGTCTAAATGTGCAAGAAGGAAATGAACCTTTAAACTAATGGACAAGCCTTTATTTTGGTACTGCTGTGGCATTGTCTCACAGATAGACTTGAAATTAGGATCCTTCTTGTTGTCCAGAAACTTGGTTACTACGTCTTTCAAGTCCACCCGGGCTTTTTTATAACCACTCCCATTTCTTTTTCAAAATTTCCGTCGTTGCAAAGTTTACTCATGTCTGGACCCGTAAAGATGCCTTCGTTTGTTTTGCGGTTGACAGCAAAACTAAACGATACTTATGTCCTGAAGACGTTTACCATCTTTCGCTAAAACGTTCACAAATTGTTTCAGCAAGCTTGATTTGATGTGTAGGGGTAAAAGGAAAACTTTCGTTGATTCCACAAGAGATTTTTGGAGCACATTTTTTACTCTAGGTTCCAATGAAAGTCGTTGTGACCATTTTTTGTTTTTCCAATGATTTTTCGTGTCTCTGCTATCCCACTCACACAGAAAACACGGAAACTTCGTGTACCCACCTTGCTGTGCAAGGATCATCTATATTACTTTGAAATCACCCCACATGATCCGCTTATGATCGTCGTACTGAATTTTCTGTAGAATAAATTGTAAACCGTAGTTCACAGAATGCCCTATGGGTATTGATACATACTTGTTTCCGTTGAGGAGTAGGGCTACTTCGAGGCTTCTTTTCGACGAATTGATGAAGAGTTTTCAATGAGTGCTTTTGTACGGAATGTTGAATGTCTTGAAAGTCAACACACATGATTGCAGAATACCAAGTCTCATTCTTCCAAAAAGTATGGAATGAAATCTGTTTTTCTCAACCTTTACCTGGAAAATGAAGAGCAAGCTGCGAGAAAATTCTTATCATTAAGACTTGAACAAAGCAATTCTGAAGCCTCTTTGGTCAGATGTAAGTTGCTCATCAAATCGTTCAATTCCCTTTGTGTAAATGTTGTGGTGCATAATAGCCACGCTCTAACTCCTCTTCGTTATCTTTGGATTGCTTCACTTGATTCAATTTCTGAACCATCCACTTCGGGTAAATGTCCTGGTGGCATCGGCACTGGACCAAGAGGGGAAGGACGTAAAGCCGATGTAAGATCTAAATAGACGATGTTTGAATAAACAGTGAGGTGCCCAAGTTTTGTCTTGATCTTCTAATTTTGCACCGAAATACGCGAGTTACACATATCGCACGAACAATACCATTTCCCTCTTTTGCCTTGATACCATTAACTCACCACAAATGTAAAAAAAGGAATCTGCAGACTTTTTACAGCCTCTTGACGCCGTGTCGAACCCTGAATGTTAGCTTTTAAGCGTCTATTGCTCTCCGTCGACATCGACTCGTTTGATCGTGGACGTTACAAACCGACGGTTGCGCCAACACTGAAAGTTGAAATATTCGAAACGTTTAAGGATGAAAGTGATACCGTCTGCCGGTTTATGATGGGAACGACTTGTTTTCATCGTAAATCGACAGATAACAGCGTTTCGTAAGTATTTAAATGTGGTGATGGGTTATATATTTCTTATTTTATATATGATGCTTTTGACAGATTGCGCTTTGCAAAAAAAAATCGGACGTGGTGGAGAGAAACGAAAGCCATTTTTGGATTGAGCGCACAAAAATACTCAGGAGTGTATTTTTGAATTCCTTTAGTTTCGAATTCGTTTGCAGAGTTAGAAAAGTGCTGAATGAAAATCATGGAGATGAATTGGCCACAAGCAAGAGAAAACAGCAAGAAGAGAAACGCCTCCTGTATCGTCTTTAATTACGCTCTTTGTGTAACTAAGACTTTAGACTGGTGTAGAAATCTGACTAATTTCATGTGAACTTTGTGCAAGGTTTTCTTCTGATTCGTGAGTAAGCTATCAATTGATCAAACGTGACTGTGAAAACACTGCAGCTTGCCTGGTTTCAACTTGGGACTGATATTTTGAAAGGCCGATTAGTTCCGGCGCATACTAGAAATGAAGAGCCGCTATCGCAGCATTTCCAAAAGTCGACATGTTGCAATCAGCGCAGTAGATTTCACTGCAAAGAAATGGAAAACGTTGGAACTGTGCAAACTTTCTCGGGCTTGTGTACAGCGAAAGGTATCAGAAATTGGTGGTCGTATGCTGAGAGAGATTAAAAGTATAGTTTTATTGATAGACAACATGAATAAGATAATGCTAGTAAATGTTCGGTCCACGGTGACGCTCTCTCTGTCTAAAATTTCAAGTTCGCGTTATGCCACCTACAATTCCGAGAATTTTTTTATGTTAAGGCACTATTATTTAAATTTTCACACAATTAATTGCCGAATTTCATTAAAATAAGAAGCAGTTTTTAATGGAAATTGAACTCCCAGTATGATCATGCTCTGCAATATTTTGTTTGTTGTGACTCTTTTAGAATAGGAATTTCAAGGCAACTGGTACTCTAGATCTACTTCTTATTTGTGGACTAAATCTCCATAACAATTTAATTGGACGTACGCTGCTATTTCTTTTGTCATGTGGCACAATGATGTGAAGCTCCGTTGCACAGCGCCATATTTCCTGTTAGAGATACTGAAGAAAGTTTTACAGATTTAATCAAGTTTCTTTCTGGCAGTTGTTTTTTCTGGTGCATTGCTGAATAAATATTTCATAAATTTTCGATGTTTCACAGATTTAAAGTTTTTCCTAATGTTTTTACGTACATACGTATGCGTTAGGACGAGTAGCGTAACTTAGTTGTACGGATGTTTCGAAATGGGCTCTTTCCAATCCTCTTCCCAAGTTGTACGCGGGTGACACGACATACTCGTGGTCACAAAACAAGGAAACAAGTGGTTTGCTGAGTCTCCCCTAACTTCAGCATACAGCAGTGCTACTACGTCATCCCTTATAGATGAAATTATGAGCCCTGACACAGTCAACAATATAGACTCGCGTTCGGGAAATTTCAATCTCTTCAGCTTACTCAGAAAAGTAAGCTGAAATTCTCCCTTACGTAAAATCAAGAGTCCTTGCTGTCTTACAATTGTCTGCCATTAATTGGAAGGTGTTTTTTTTTGGTTTTAATTGAATTTGAAATAGTTCTCGATTATTTTAGAATGTCATCAAATTTTCTTAAATGAAGAGTAAAGATGCCAACAATCATATCAATATGCTAAGCAGTAAATTAGCTTTCAATTCTATCGAATTCTACACATGTACAGAATTCCAGGAACGCCCCTGGTGAATTCTTCGACTGAAAATCAACGAAGTCAAGATTTATCTTCGCTAGCCAACCTTATGACCCGACAGCAATGAGAGATGAAGCAAGGACTTTCAGTGTGAATACGTTTTTCAAACCTTATTTGGATCAGAACAACATTAGTGCACGCTATCATGGAAACCTCTTTTCGCAATAGGGCATCTGCTTGAGACACGGACATGGTACATAGACTTCTCAGTCGTGTAAAAGTCTCTGACTTTGCCCGAAATCTCGTCATGAAAGCCTAATAAATTAAGAATTTCACATTAAATTAGCGCTATCTAAGTCGTTCTTCAAATCAACAGGAGACACGTCGTGCAATATGGAAGGCTATTGAGTTCAAATTATCTCTATTAATGTTCAATTAGGCGGATGATTTAACTAATTGACCTTCAATGGAGGCATGCGTCTTCATTACAAGAGGTATTCCGGAAGCTTCGGTATTTTAAAATATCTTACGTCCTGCAAAGCTGGAGGAACAATATCGCGGCATTTCAAGACAAGTAAAGGAAAACGATTCCTTCGAAAATGACTATAAAGTAAATCGGTTTTAGAATAAAATTTATCTCCAATGAGATTGCTTCTTCAACATGACGTATCAACATTTTGTATAGATAAAAGCAGATATCGGATTAAAACCTTGCACTGTAACTCTGATATAATCATTGACCAGATAGTCTATCAAAACATTGTCTGCTCATTTTCAATAGTTCAACCCACGTACTTTTTGTCTCCGACGAATGAAGTGAGGCAAACCAGAGTCAAATCCTATAGCACAATTGGCGACGACATCAGGGCATTTTCAACAAACTGGTGCTCGGTAGAGTAGAACCCAGACTCGCAGATAGGGAGACTCGCAGCAACACTCCCACAACTGCAGGCTGTATTTGGGAATAATCCATGTGTGGGTAGAACTCACCATCGAGTGGTCCTATACTTATTTCTCTAGTACTGATATCTGCAAACACACTATAGTCAATTGAAGCTCTTTTATTTAACGTAGTTCTTTGTCGTCAATGTTGTTTACACTCGATTTAGCTAGAAATTATTGCCTGGAGCTGCTTTACCTACGTACATCATCATTTACGATATCAGACCATTTATTTATACATTGGCATTTTCTACGCAACTAAAGTTTCAACTAAAATTGCAAACTTTCATCTTGGATCTGCTTATAATAATTCGTCTCCTTTATCACTCTCAGGACTCAAAGTTTCATGCCGAACTAAATGAACGAACAGTCGCGTTCATTTCGTTTTCTATAAGTTTGAAAGATAAATTTGAAATTTCAATCAGTTACATACCATTAGCTGTACGTATTCCCAAACATATTTCAATATGTGCAGAGCAGGGCTATAATCTTCACTTATTATAAGAAAATACGAACCGATCCAAATTGGATATCGACATTTCTGATTTGAGCCAAACCAGTTATAATGGTTGAAACATGAAGGACATCGCAAACAACAGCATGAAGATTACTCTAAAGATAATCAAAAAGTCAAGTTAAAAAATTATTCTACGTCACTTCACTACTTGAAGTCGCTGATTCGAAGCCAGAGCTTCCAGGGTTTCGTCGTGAAAGTACTCTCTGTTTGTTGGTTATATCTACTGTTCATTAGGATAGAAATTACAAAACGTAACAAATACTTTCAAAATATGCGATCAAATCTTACTACTTAAACGAAACATGCAGAACCCGTCAAGCAAGTAATTCAGTTGTAGTCACTGTCAACAAATGTACATCATTATCAAAAGGTAAAAATTCTGAGTAATTGATACGCTTTAATCACCGACCAACACTGACATCTGAAAGCAATTTGGCGCTCTCCAATTTCATATTACTTGCTTCATATGTCACTACGTTTATTTCAGATCAGATATCATTCATTAATTAAGTCCACATTTAATTCAGCAGTCACCATTCAACGAACATAAAAAATATAAATCCCTAACGAGAAGTATATTAATCCACATCGCTTTGAATCGATCCCATCAACACTCATTGAAGAATAGCAATGAGAAACCAAGTTCCCTACCATAATATCAAGTTTTTTACCGCGATCGCTGAAGTAACGTGCTCCAAATGTTCTGAAATCCTCGCGTGCTGGTGTTTTGATACGTGACATGCGAGGCGGAGTCGTACTCGCAGCTCGAACTATAGCCAAGTATGTAGTGTACATCGCCGAGAATTCCTTCGATGTGCTTTCCCATTTACGTTTTAGGTAAAAGACTTTCTTGGATTGTACTGAATTATCGAGACCAAGTGGTAGCTTTAAACTGAATATTCCACACTTGCTACCTTAGTTACGGTTGCTTAGATTACAATGGCAGTTGAAAGGTGTGATTGCGCTGACAGTTTGAATTCCAGGTCATTTATAATTTTACTCAGCTTCATTTAGGGTTATATTTCAAAAAAGATATCAGTAACAAAACACACTCTATAATGGAAGAAAACTGACAGAAGTATTAAAACAAATGAACATGCGCAATTTGGGATTTTTTATTCGAGGACGTTGTATTTACCGCACCTTAAAATGAAACTATTTTTACCATTTTTTTTTGCACCAGTTCTCTGATATTTGTAAATGATGGGAATTTCACATGGTATGAAAAACGTAGGTGAATATTTATCGTGTTTGATACATACTAGTGCAATTTTCTCTGAGCAAATTACAACGCATGACGATTGACAAATACAGAACGAACGATTTTTAAGTCAAATGTGCAAACCACCTGCAAATTGTGATTACTTTTGGTTGTGAAGTGAGGCTTCTCACTGAAAGCAGTTCATAATGTAATGTTTTTTGCATTAGCGCTGAGGCCTTTCCAGCAGAACATGTCAGCCGTGAGCGAAATCGTTCAAAATTATTTTTATCATGAACTGATAATACTGAGAAGCTGTTCATTGCTTCCAGAGTACTTCACCATGATGTATATTTTTTATTATAATGCTCAAATAGGTTGAAACTAAAGCACAAAATCATAAATTGTTCTCTCGGTTTTTACTAATAATATTTCTATGGAATAAGCTCCAGAATGCATGAGCGGTTCTTCATTAATGGAGGAAGAACACAGTTTAAAAGTCGCCGGTCGAATCATTTGAGCTCAGTAAATGAATTTTACTTCCTAGTTTATCCTTAGAAAAGTTAACTTACGTCCTGCAGTGAACACTCACATACATCGCTGAATACTTGACACCTGATGAGTCCAAGCCATTACCGTCACCCATTCCGTCTAATATCTGTTAGCTGTGGGTCGGAGAGTCCTCAATTGTATTCCATAGAGTTAACATCGATGTAATGTAAAAGTCTACACCGTAAAACGAACAGAAACATATCCTCAAAAATTCTCCTTCACGCTTTGGCAGCCAGTTAATGTTTACTTGGTGGCGCTTTGTTCACACAAGTTTTTCAACTGGGTGGAGGTTTGAATCCCTCGTGAGTTCAATCACCTCTCGCTACGCAGAGCCAATATTAAAGAGAATGGTTGGAAGGATGCTTAGCTATCGAATGGAGCTGAATTCGGTCAAGAAAGCCAATTCATGGCTGAATAAATTGTAAAATTCGAGCATCGAGCTTCAAAGCCGGCGCTAGACACTGTAAAATGGGAAAAAATGTTTTTCGATAAAACTTTTTTTATCGATATTGCTAAGGTCTCACAGCAGCTAACGGGACACTAAGCAAATTTCCTCGGTAATCTCAATGAAACTTAAAATGTTTTGTCACTAGTTGATTAAACGTAAGATGAATTTTCAACTGCAATCTCCTGAGTACGCAAGATGTGATGACGACGCGAGTTTGAGTTGTATATATAAATAATAGCACTGACGCAATACACTAAACTGGCTTGGAGAAGAATTGACGTGGAAAGATGTAGCAACTTTTTCCTAATATACAAAGTAACATTTGAAACTGAGCATATGCCACTATTCATGACAGAAAGAGAGAAAGGCCCAATTTTGCCTTTTAATATTTTCCTGACGACCCCTTCGTTTCTAGTGGCCTCTAAAGCTACAAGTTGAAATGGGACCTTGTAATTGGCACGTGTCTTCAAGAATGATACAGATTTCTAAACAAGTATACTTGTCTACGGACAACGGCTTTGGTCGTCTGGATGCGCTATTTTGAGTGCAATGAGAATAGTTTTTGCTCAGCCCATGGGCTGAGCGTTGAAAACAGAGTTAAATGTCAGCAAGCGCTTACCGAAGACTAAATAACCTTTTCAGAGAAGGTTCATCCAGGCAGCGTGGCCGAATAAGTTTATTAAAGTGCTCACAAAATTGTTTCTGAATTCACACCGCATGCTCGTAACTGGCATCGTATTTTAAAATATCGGCAACCTTTACGTATGGTACAAACCTCAGAAAGATTGTCTGTGATGACTTAAACTTATGAAATAAATTTGAACTAACTGATGCTTAAAATATAGTTCTTTGATACTTTCTTTAGCATTAGCCCACTAATGACGTCCAGTATCTATTACAGAAACATTTTTAATTTTTTGCCCAGATTTGTTGCTGATGCTTTGGACTCAATACATATTTAAATCTTGATGAGCAGCAGACACAATACAAATGATCTAATTCGACGAATAAATTCCATAAAATCATTTAAATCAAAATTTTTCCACCACGTTGTCAGTGAATAAATGAATATGATCTGCCGTACGATGTCTAAAAACAATCACACCATAAAATTTGATATAGATTGCAAGTCATTATTATCCAGTTATTTTTGCTTACTGTTCGTCATTACAGTGCCTCCAAGTTATGTTTCTCTGTGATTATGAGGCAGAATTGATGAAAAATATGTTCGGAGTAATTGAAAAATTGTTTAAAAAGTTTTTAGAGCATTAGATTGATCCCAACATCCAAGTTAACATTAGTGCCGGACTGACGGTAAAATTTTCAAAAGTTGAAAACCAAATTTAAAATTCAATTTAAAAATCATTTTCAATTTTCAACAAGCTTTTGTTCGATCGAAAAGTTAGCTATTCTCAGCCTTCATATTAAGTGCGGAATTCGAACGTCAAATTAAAGAACCGGCGGCGAGATACAACAATAATTCTTGCATGCCATATCGATGGGATGTGTGTTAATTCACTGTTTCAGATCCAAATCAATGTTCGATAAATACTTTTTAATTTAATTATCGACCTCTTAGTGCGCCCTTTCAATTCCTCTTCTTCACTTCAGTATTTACACAATTTTCTTCTTAAATAAATTTGCCTTAAATGACCCACCACGCTTCCATATTTGACATGTGCAGTAACAGGTCTTCAGTATATTCCATTACGGCACGCAAAGATATGAAAGTCTGCTAATATATTGCAATAAAATATTTTTTCCGACGTATTTTTGTGTTTCTAGGCGCCACGCAATCAGTTAATATCACTCAATAATACAGTATTCGTAATTTGATCGCATTATTTATCAACGACAATTTACAACGCTTGCGGTTAGTAAGAGCATAAAATCAACAAAAGTTTTAATTTCAAAAACTTCTCTGAAACCTGCCACAGAAGCCATAAAAAATTCACTGGGAAGCATATCGTGTGAAGCCTAACAGATACTCTGAAAAATTGTCGGTTAGCTTCAAACCTCTTAAATTGATTGGAAGCTCAAAATGGAAGAAGTTCGAATCAAGTGAACAATTTCAGAGCAAGCCCATGCGAATTTTACCCAGCTCGAGAATTGTATAGCCATTTAGGATGAATTTTGATAGGTGCAGTCTTGGATATCCATCACAAGGGAATAATTAATTTAGCCTCCAAATCGAACATAAATAATTTATATTCCAAGCTCATGTACAGTTTTGTATTGCTCACCCGCGCACGCAGATCTCCTCTTGAACTTTTCTCGATAAAATGTTCCACGAGGCAGTCCTGAAAAGTCGTCTTTTTAGAGCACTCGCCTTTCAATTGACCTAAGAATTGATGGAATTGTGGACGTGAACCAAGCGATGGATGGTAGTTTTCACGTCATTCGCATACTGCTTTCAAGTGAGAACTATTTACAAAATGTTAATTTTGCATTCAAGTACGTTGCAGCGAATAAGTTCAATCTAATTATGTGAACATGCGATCCAATAACTTCAAGGAAAAATCGCCTTTATCTCTGCCACATGTTTAAAACTGAAAACACTGGCATTCCTTGGTGAGACATCATTTGATAACAACTTATCAGAAGCTGAGTGTACTAGTATCACATATGGTATTCATTGCGGTATACCTGGCAGCCTAAGTTCTTTTCACCGCCAAAAATTCTTACCGTATGTAAGTAAACTGTTTGGTGCTACTCCATCTATGTCAATGCAGCTTAATTTTGAATCTTTTTCCGAATATATTGCCTGGAGCTTTAGCTAAAATCAAGCAATAGTTTTATATTTGGTGTCTCCCATTAGAGCAAATAAGATTGAAGTGAATTTTAATAACGGTTCTCTACAAAGTGCAGGTCAATGTACTGTACATCACTAGTGTTTACACTAGTGTACACACTAGTGTTTACAAACGCTTTGAAAGGATTTCATTTTTTATTTGGAGAAGTATTAACAGGCTTAGTGTAATGAGCAAAGAGTAATTAAATACTTCCATTTCATCGTAGCACTGCCATGGCCATAACTCATATAAAATATTCCTAAAAGGAGATCATTGCCCCAAAATATCACTAAGAAAGGTGACCCAAGAATCAAGGCCCATAGATCGCGAAGGCAATGTCGAGGTCTCTCTTCGAGTAACCCGAATCTTCTAAACGAGGACCGATATCACAATGAGCGACTATTTTAGGACGCCATTGAAGGAGAACAAGCGAGCCAGATGTCAAATTTCATCACTCGCCTTTGGTCGGCTCCACAGTCAAAGTTTATTCTCGATGATGATGAGTCATTTAACTTTTAAAGGAGTTTTAATCAACAGAACTGTCGCTTTTGGTCTCTCGTCTCGTAACGGGAAAAGTTGGGTCACGAGGTTACATTTTAGTACTGAACGAGCTTCTTCTGCGACAGTATTTTTGTCAGTGAGTGACTGATACTCAGCGAGGTCATATCAAGAGACCTATGAGTGGGAGATAGGATGATCGAATAAAAGTAATCTAGGACTTGGAGTTTCTCTTTCGTTGATACTAATAATGCAACAATAACTTACCTTCTAGTGCAAGCGTATGAATAAGAAATTCACGCAGTAAAATTCATCTCATAAAGAAAATCAGGCACTTGGGGTACGAAGAAATATTAGCAACGTTTCTTTAATACAGTGATTGATGTACTCGGGCACAAAAACATTCGAATAATGTTAGTGAAGATCATATTCGCGAATCATGAAAAATTAGCTGGGAAATTTTATTTTTAGGCAAAAACGAGTCTAATTTTAGGTTTTGATTCTTGACGATGTGATTGAACGACTATGAAGTTTTACTATGACAATGAAATAGAAGTCACAGCACAGATCTTTATGGAAAACAGAAACTAAAATATATGTACAACACCTCCGGAACTTTTTTCACTAGCCAGGCTCACTTTCAATATATTTATTGAAGTAGAATTTTGTTAATGATAAAACTAGTAGGGTTTCCAAGTCAAATGGTTTAATATTCCGGTTAAATTTTGGTGCTTAAAAATGGCCGTGCTTATTCGTAAAATGAATTAAGTTAACTGGGCACGATATGCGATTCAAATAATCAAAACTCGCGTCAAAGAAGAAACTAACAATTACAGCAGGCTTTGGTGGTTTTCTCATCACTATTTGTGTGTGTATACATGCATGTTTTTAAAACATCCGCAGACGTTGAAGTTTTCACTTTAAGGTCTAGAGCGAGACTCGAGGGTCGTGTTCAGGCCAAATATACGAGTACAAAATTACACGGACACAGCATCAGCCCCACTCATAAAATTAGATCCAAAGGATCACTGGTGGAACTGGGTAACTATCAAGAAGACATTTGTACCGCTGTGGCAGTGAGATCTTTCCATGCATGTGGTGTGAACGCGAACATTTCATTGGCAAAAATATTTCTCATGGGTCGGAATGATTCAGACACTTTTGAGGCTGCCTACTTTGTTTCCTCAGCTAAAACTTTTCACGACTGGAAGACTCGAATACGAAAAATTCGAGAATATATTTTTTACCAACGTGGTACAGTATTCACAATGATAACTTTTGCGTGTAAGTTGTCGTCAGAATAAACACAGTAGCATCTCATAAGAGTGAATATTTAAACAACTTGAACGCTGTTTGAACAGCTAATTGTCAAAACCTTTTTATTCGACAGTTTAGGCACCCTTTAAAAATCAAACACCAAAAAAATGTTTTCTCTTCCAGTATCTTATTCTCAAGAACCAAGTGCCCGAAAAATTACAATTGAAAAATTACACCACCAAAAATTATTTCCTTTTATTAATGGAACAGTGGGAAACTTTCCGATAAAATTTGACCCCACAGTAGGTTCACTGAGGGGATCATAGTACACTAGCCGAATAACGAAACATTTTAGTACGTCACTCAGCCATTCGTATAGGTTGATAAATGTTCGTGAATTCACTCGTTCGCAGTGCTAATTTGTAAACTATTCGTAAACCGAAATGAGTTAGTTCTTCACAGAAACAATCTATTGTGTACATCAAAGAGTCTGCCCACCGGCTCCACTAACAATACAGGAAAATGAATTCACTCAAGCTCAAGCGGATGCTCTGACACTGGCCCCTCTGAGCTCGACCACGCCAAAGAATGGAGGCACTGCAGGAGAGGACGACGCTCATTTGCAAGCTTATCCAGAGGAGAGTGACCGCTCTTCTGGGTCGCTCGTTACCTTCTTTTATTGCTGCAATAATGCCGCACGAAAAAGAGCCCTCGCCCACAAGCGGGAGTGTCTCCTCGACGCAGTTACACATTGTGTTTACTGCCGAGGGGCAGTCTTCAAGCCTTGGTTGTTTTCAGCCATCGAGACCCTTATTCGCACGTCAGCTGAGGGAACGAGCAACAGCTGCTTATTGTGGTCGCAATACACCGCGATATTTATCTTGATGAGGGTTAAATGAGGAAATTATACTGTTAACGATGGTCAAACTTTCGTGTGACGGTAACGTTTTTTGCTTGTTCTTTCTTAACATTCAAGCTGTACTCGAGAAAATTAACGTAACGTAACATTTTGTAAGACAGTATCAATTGAAAAATGATGCTACATGTAATTATAATGATAATATTACCGCATGAATATCTCACTAAGATCTCCATGTAGTATATTTAACTATTCTAAATATCACTTTCTCAACTGCCGTATGCATCATGCCAATTTTTTTCCTTGAGCTCAAAGTTTCAACCTCTTATCATAAATGACCATGCTGACAGAATTTGAATTAATGTTTTTGTTTTTTGTACGCCAACTAGCTCCCTAATGCCGTACAAAATGACCAAATCTTATGAACAATAATGTATTTTTCTAACTGAAGAAACGGACGACTGCCTTCTCGAAATAATTTTACTGATATGGAATACGTCCCCGAGACTAGACCCGTGAATTTTCTAACATCCAATCCCTTTAGCTCATAAATAAATCACTGCATACATAGAAGCTAAAATAAGTATATAAACTTGGCGTGTTATTATACACATACCAAAGATTATGGAAATAATAAGATTTTTGATATGAAAAAAGAGGCTTACTTTGTAAAATCCTGTGTTATTTTGTTATGAATCATAGGAAGTTCTCCTGCCTCGCTATTGGCACGTACTTTGATAATACTCGACTTCAATAATATGATGGCATAAGTGAGAGAACTTTCTCTGTTCGCCACCCTGCCCCTAGCATTGCGTTGATTTTAGAAAGCCGTGTTACACATTACCAATGTATGAATAGAACTTAAGTTTACCGACCGGGAGCCGCAAGTATTTGAGAGCAAAGTAAACTTGTACTTGGATGTATTGGAGAAGTTTCGGCCGTCACGCCGAGGCCACACTGGGGTGCCGCCTCTTAAAGTCCACAGAAATTACAGAAAATGGAGAAACAGTATTTCATAACTACTGAATGTTATACAGGGTGATTCACAAAATATTTCGAGACTTTCAAATATTTATTACTCATTAAGTATTGACCGTAGCAACCTCTCATTTCAAACGTTAATTTGTGTACTTTTACAAGTTAAGAGTTTTCAATTCATAATGATGGTTTAGGAATTGTTGCGAAGGAAGAAAGTGGGATTTTTTCGCTCAGTGTTCGAGAGAACGTTTGAAAGCGTAATCGCGAAATTCAATTCCATGAATAACAATGTTAAAATCGGAAGAAAGATAAGTAAGTATTATTAAAAGAAATAATTTTAACTCTTTTGGTGTTAACAAAATTTAGTGTATGAAGATTTGCATTTCTGTTTTTAATTGGATGGTTATGAATCAATAGAGAAAATTTTCACTTCTAAAATTGAAATTGAGATGTGAACAGCGTACGGGAATTATAAGCTAAAGGCGATACAGAATTTTCCTTCACTTTTTGTGAGCATTGGACAAGTCGCTAGGGTCAATACTTAAACGAGTAATGAATATTTGAAAATCTCGACCCTTTTTTTGTGAATTACTCTTCACAGACATCAGAAGTCGAAATGTACGATATCAGTCAATGGCACCGCTTTCTACGCAATAACAGCTCCTACGCGCTTTCAAAACCGTCCACAGGCATGTATGATGCACGTCCAATAATGTTTCTAATGACATCAACTGCAGCTGCCCTGGGGGCAGCAACAGTGCTGTGTCGATACTTATTGGAGACCTTCTCTGCCACTCCTCAGACACAATGGTCTGAAGCGTGGCCTTCAGGAGAGTACGGGTGGCCACGTATTTGAAGTGACGCGGTAGTGGAAATTGTTCGCCAACCATTAATGGGTTAAATAGATCTAGGGTTGAAACAGCCTCCTCAAGAGGCCCTTGGCGTGGGTTACTTTATTCGAGCAGGTTGTCTCGGACATAAACTTATTTCTACGCAATGCGTAAGAATTGTAGTGAAAGTTGTCATTAATAACGTGCCTGATGAGGGTCTCGTTAACCTCCAGCTCAATACGGAATGCATCATGGATTTCCCAGGATCTTCTTGGACAGCAGCTTGGACAGAATCGACGAACTCGGACTTTTCCTCCTTGTCTGAGCAATGAAGAAGTCGTTTCTCGCGGAAAATGATTTTCACATCACCACCTGCGGTCTCGCTTCAGTCCACTCCGAATTTTGAATTCTGAGTTTACTTGATCGAGAAGACTGAGACAACATCCCTTATGCCTTTCATTTCCTGGGTCAGCTTGTGCTGCATCATGTTTAATTGTAACAAAAAAAGACGGGTTACGACGATGCTCAGTCTATTGTCTTACTTATAACATGTGATCTCAAATTTCATTGCATCATCTAGCAGATAATACTAAAAGGAAAATGTGTTTTAAACATAAAATGCGCATAAAGTTACGTCACTGAATGCTTAATTTTTACGCAAATAATAAATAAAAACTCTCTTAAATGAAAGTATTAAGCCTCACCTGTCTTTAATATCAAATGAATCAATAACATGAATACAGGGGATTTAAGTGTTTTGTTATTTCGACAATGCAAAAAATATTTGAAACCGCTTATGCTGGCACGAGTACATCCTAATATCCGAGACGGGCGGTTGAACGACCATTTGAGTTGTATTCTTATCTGCCTTTCTAAGTAAAATGTTGAAAAAGGGAGCCTTAAATTCTCCCTCACATCATTTTCCATTTATTATTCATGCGTTGGTATGTACGATTTGTTTCATCTTAAGTATGCAACGCAAAAACCACCGACGTTTATGTATTCATATTTGATTTCATTCTCACACAGGAGGGTTTTTTTTCACAGGACGTGAGAAAAGAAGTCAATTTTTATCAACATGCAGCTTGAATTTTAATGTTCTGCTTTTTCATTGAATACCTCAAGCAGGATGTTCAGTGTTGAAATATGGTCATGAAGCGTCAGCACATCATTTTGCTTTGAGTCAGGAGGTGACCTGCCACTACTTTGCTTTAAGGTATCAAGTAGCGTCACAGACTGCCACTACTCTGCTTTAAGGTAACAAGTAGCGTCACAGACTGACGCTACATGAAGCCCTCATTGTTCTGAAGCGACAAGAATTCAATAGGCAAAGACACATATGTGAGCACACAGCAACTGCAATACGAGCTTTAACTGATGACTGGAAAAATGATTGAATGTTGTTCCTATTCTAGAATGTGAAAGATTTTGATGTATAATATGCAGTTTAACAAACAACAAATGGTGAATCAAAGCTTCTTTAGAAAACAATTCGTCACACTACTGATAGGCTTCCTACCAAGGATTAAGATCTTTAACTTTATGGTAGACCGGTTCGGCTTACTGTAAATTACAGTAGTCTGAGAGCCTGACTATATTAATCATGGAAAGCATTGGAGTGTATATGTCTCACTAGCTCCATGCCATCTAAACATGCTGAGGCGATTTTGTAAGTCTAATTCGCTGAAAATTATCAATGGTTGCATATTTCGCCTCAATAAAAGAGCATAATACTTTTATGCTACATAAAATACGAAGCACTCCTGTGAGATTGTGAAAAATCCAGAAAACTAATTATGAATTTGCACGCTCTTTTGAAACTTACGTAATTACTAGCATCCATCGTGAGAGCACGTACTCCCTGTCCCGTGTCACAGATGAAATAAAAGAGGATAGTTTCATCTCCCTTGCAGAGCGCCTTAAAATTTATTTTTTTATAAAGTTTGTCCCAGCGTTCAAGAGAAACCATGAGAACGGCAGACAATTTGTATATTTTTTTCGAGGAGAAACGCATGCTGGATTTAGCTCTGTATCTCCCTCGCTTTGTACTAAACTTTTACTTCTCAAAATTGTATTCAGAGACTGCTACGCTTTAACGTATTTCTTGGGGAACGTGCGTCAGAATAGAATGACAATATGCCTGAGTGTTCCAGGTATGACTTTCAAATTTCTCATACTATCCTTGGAAATCTTGGACTTTGTACTGTTACTAACTCCCAGGCCACATTGAGATGCCCCCTTTTTGGGCATGTATCTAATTAATATTTCTATCTCGCGGTGCAAGACCCCACCCCGAGGCATCGCACCGGGGACCTCCTGACTCCAGGAAGCAAGCTACGCGGCCAACCGTTCATTGAGGATTAATTGATGGTTTTTTCATCCGCAGTTGCGTGCGCCCCTGCGCTCGTCCCCTTTAAGATCGTGCATGAAATATTTGATATGAGCTCACCCTGCGCTTCACCGCTTATTTAGGGTANACACAACGTTTGACCCTGCCGTTTGAAATCTGCAGATTTCCTTAACGATCCAGAGGAAGGAAGGTTTCATTCAATGAAAGTATTCATGGACACATGGAGAAAATAATAAAAAATTTATACGTTGGGAACTATAGGACAGTAATGAATAAATTCCTTTTGATTTGCCTATGAAGCTATTAATTTCGACTCTCAAAGCTTCTTTAGTACAGAAGCGACCTTTTTTACTCTACAGAGTCATCCACCTTCACGCACACGCCCACGCTACTCGATTAACCAATGAGGATTAGGATGAGCTCTGGCGGGCAGTATTGCTTGTGGTAATTAGATTACAATAAATATTATCCAGGTGTTTATTTCTATCACAAAAATGTGGACTTCACCCTGAAAGAAACGAATTCGAGATACACGAGTACGATACGATAGCTTATCACATTCGAGTTACTATATTTTGCTCTACTTGAGGACAATTTTAATGGCTCACAAATGGATTTCCTTGCCGTTCTGAGAACAACCATGCACAATTTTTAGTGGAAAAATCTTGTACTGATATTCGTCGAACCGCCACTCAGGATTCCAGGAAGAGAAAAAGGAAAAGTGCTCAGTTCTCATAACTTCTAAAACATCAAAATAAATTTAGCCTGGACGAAGTAAATAGTTTCGAAATGAAAAGAGGGCGAAAAGAGCTGCACCAAGAAAAGTAATATATTAAAATTAACTTTCCTTCACATGAAAACCAGACGTCTCGAGTCACAAAACTCATCATCAGTGGTATAAATCTGTAGTAAACTTACATGCATAGTTTATAACATATTTCTCTAAGGTAATTGTATGCAGAATACACACAAAACAAATCTAATCACAACAGTAATGTTAAATTGAAATAACATCAATTATCGATTAGCTTCACCTTTTTAGCTTAAATTTAGATAAATCAACTTCAAATTAAAAAAATCAAGTTCATTTTAAAATCTACCAATATAATATTAAAATATCAATTCTAAACTGAAATAAATAAATTTCATGCTTAAATATATCAAATTAAAATTAAAATAGTTCATTATATTTTATTAGTTCATTTTGAAATATGGATATGGACAAAAAAAATGAATGCAAATATACCCAAGAAGATCGATATATATCCAGATACCTGAATAGAAATGTTCAAATATAGAACATAGCATAACAATTAATATTCATTATTTCCTACGTAAGTAATTTCAGGATAAATTAATGGGTAAAAATTTACGTTATTCTCTCGCAAAAAAACATTGTAAAAAGATAACCATTATATATGCTAAGACTTCCCAAAAATTTTGCAAACGGAAAATAATATTCGCCCGAAATAACTTTTAAAAGCATTTAACTCCTATAGGAATCCAAATTCTTATAATAGGCATATCGTATTTTCCGATGTTCACTACGGGGTTATCCATTAGTGTAATTTTTATCGATTTGATGATAACTTTGTATTGTCTCAAAAAATTATATTTTTGTGTATTAGATTCGCGCCACCCTCTTATTTGTCACGGTTTTCAAAATCTCGTTCCTTCGATAGCGAGTTGCGAACAACTACTCAAAATCTACAAGAAGCTTAAGGTGGATTTTTAGTTATTCATCTTTCGACTCATTTTAAAATATGATTGAGTCTGGAAAGTTGGACTTGACTACACCCCATTTAGAACATAGCTTAAGCTACCTTTTCGTGGAAGAACATTTGAGATCCTATAACCTGTGTGGATTCTGTAACTTTTTTAAAATTGAGAGGAGATTAATTCATTTTCGGCACTTGGTGCTTTTTTGTTTCTACAAAGGGAAAAATGTCTCTCAAACAACCAAAGATATATGCGCAGTTTACGGTGATGATTCTTTATCCGAAAGAACTGTTCAGAAGTGGTTATCGAGGTTCTGAGCTATAGATTGTAACCTCATCATAAAAGAGCGATCAGGCAGACCATCCTCTACAGATGACGACCAAATCAAGTCATTAATTGAAAATAACCCCCATTGCATAATCCGAGAACTGGCAACAAGCCTCAACCTGTCGAATCCTCCGTTCATGAGTACCATGTAAAGCCTGGGTTCGCAAATCACTACGATATTTGAGTGCCCACGACTTGAGCGAGAAAAATCTTTTGGATCGTATATCCATCTATGATTTGCTTTATTAACGAAATAGAAACGTACATTTTCAAAAGTAAATTGTGACAGGGTATGAGAAATGGATTGTTTACCGAAATGTTCAGAGAAAAAGATCCTGGAGTAAGCGTCATGAGCCTCCCTTTCCCTTAGCCACTCGAAAAGCGGGTTTTCACCCTAAGAAAGTTTTGCTT